>JAIFHC010000286.1:0-50000 GCA_021229015.1 Solen grandis | reverse complement strand
TTGTTACAAATGCGGGCAAATGTTTCGTTCTTGCACAGGTCTTTATGACCACACCAAATGACACCTAGGGACAGGACCCTTTAATTGTTGCTGAAAAACATTTTATAGCCCAGCATATCTGCGACGTCACAGGTAAATATTAATTATATATTGACATTTTTATAAGTCCCTATAGTCATTTTATAACTGATTTCTAAATAAGTTTTTCCAACTCGGGGAGTTTAAAAAATGTTGTTTAAGTATTAAATGAACAAGCATTAAAAGTCTATAGCCATCTTATATCTCTATTTAGAAGAGTACAATTAGATATCAAAACCAAACTTTCACTTTTTGATTCAATGGTAGTTCCTATATTTATATTATATGGCGCTGATGTTTGGGGTATATATGATTACAAAGAAATAGATACATGTAAATATTAAATTCTGTAAATATATATTAGGAGTACGTTTGCAAACATCTTATGTTGCAGTTCTAGGAGAACTTTACAGATTTCCTTTATCATTAAAATGTAAAGAAAGCGCGTTTAAATTTTGGATAAAAATAAAGAAGCATCCTGATTCTCCTGTGAATCGTATATTCTTTGAACAACTGAATATTTGTTATTCCTTACGTAATATGAATTCTAATAAACCCTGCAATTTTTGGTGTACAGTTATAAAACGTTATCTGGATACAATGGGGTTTAGTTCTCTTTTTAATAATTTGGATAATATTGATTTTGATTTTATACCTATTTTAAATCAAAGCCTTTGATCAGAGATCATTATCTTCAACAATGGATTGAGACTGTAAACAACCAACCAATATTAGATTACCTTAAGCAGTTAAAAGTCAGATTTGATTTACGAAAAATATCTTGACTGTGTTAATAATCATAAGCTACGTAAGTATTTATCACAATTCCGTTTATCTTTACACTCTACAGAGATTGAAACTGGTAAGTATTTTGGGATAGGAAGGGAAAATCGTAAATGTAAAATGTGCAATCAAAGTGTTGTAGAATCAGAATATCATTTTTACTGTGTTGTCCTGCTTATAATGATATAAGAAGAAAACATAATATTAAATCAAGTTGGGCAAATTTATCATTGTTTTCAAAATTATTATCAAGTCGTAAATTTTTAATTATTTATAACGTATCAAGATTCTTATCTAATGCTATGAAATTAAGACAGGAAAAATTGACACTTATCGCTGTTTTTAATTAAATTTATATTTTACTGTACGCTTTGTCTTGGCCATATGTAAGAAAAACTATATTGTGAATGGTCAAAGACATCTTTTGCCGATTTGCCAAAAAACAACAACTGTAAACTGTAATCTGAAAAACCCTCTTGTTTTAATATTTTTAAGGATTTTTCTGCTTTTTTTTTTTTTTTTTTTTTTTGGTGTAGAAACATCGTTTAAATTGCTATATGTTACATATTTACAAAGTTTTATCTTCCATACTGTGACAAAGCAGTATGCTATGCTATGGTAGACAGTTCTAGTTATTTCTATGCACGTTTGTGTCTGTAATATACATTTTCAATAAATGTTCTTAGAATAAGGATATGCCTCTGTAGGTTACAAAATGCCATGACGTTTTTCATCAATACCATAATTATTACTCTATAATTTAAAACATAAGCATATGGGCTGATATCGACAATAATTGTTGTAATTAATTATGCTTATATAATTCCTGTCATTAGTTACAATATTTTGCTTAGCAATTTTGATATACATGTAGTGCATTATAACGAGTCAAACCCTGTAAAACTTGTAGTAATTTTACATCAGAATCCAAATACTTTTTTTCACCAGTATTTGCATACCGTATAACATAATTGAAATGCCAACCAATGGCTTTGCAATAGTCCCTCATTAACCAAGGGCTTCAAAACAAAATTGAATAAGTGCCACCCCAACTTATCCACTTAAAACTGTTAATTCTTCAAATTTTAAGCACACACTTACTAGTATTGTGTTTTGGATATTATTTTACGAGTAACTTGTCAGTGTACAAGGATTGGCTACATCTACATGTATGTTAATACATTACTTGTAATGGTTATCCGACTTCCCTACAAAATGGGGAGGGGCCTTTAATGGTATATTAGTCAGAATAGTAGTGGCTGTCTGATTGAACATGTCATATCCTGTAAAACCATAAATCATTATGCAGCAGTCTGTTTAGGGCTAAAAAACAAATTTCAGTTAACTACATAATTTCCTGAAATTTTCTGTATTAACTCTTGTTAATACATTCCACATTCCATACTTTTTCAAATTGGATGAAAAATGTGATTTTTTTTTATCCCCATGCGCAGAGTCTTTGATGCTTTGCATCAAAATTAGTCTTGTATACGATTATAATGCTAAAGCCTAGTGTACCTGGGTCAAATTCAACCAACAATTCTTAGCTAATGTATTGTTGGTGGAATTCGAGCCTGATTTTTCTACTCACTATTCAAATGTATCATATTTTGCATATGTCAGTCAAGACGTTACTTTATAATGGTAAAATTCAGGTGAATTGCAAAGTCGAGAGCTTTCACAAACAACAAAAGTAGCAAGACCATCACTCGATCTCTGCTCGAATGTACAATGTATGTAAAGCAAGGAGCTGTTGGTACCATTTTTCATGACTATAATGTCGCGGCAGTAGAAAGATCTGACGGCCCTTTGTATGACGGGTTGTAGCTTGATCCTGCGACCTCCGGTGTCGCGGCGAAAGACCGACCCATTGACCCTTTGTACATGTATATCACGGCGGTACACAAATCTCACGACCTAGACAAATCGCATGACTTTTGGAATATTGCGGCGGCGACCCCGCGACGCGTCATCTGCATTGCCCACACTTACGTGTATTTAGGATTTTTATCGTTTTTTTTTTTTTTTTTACACGGTTTGATTATAAGGAGCCTCTACACCGGTATTTGCATTTTTATCTTAAGCAACATATTAATTATATTTCTTGAATACGAGATATCATTTTGAAATGACAAAATTATAAAGAATTAGTTCGCTTCTCTAAAATTTAATTCGATTACATATAAAAGTAAACTTGCGCACGAACGTTATCAATGTCACCTTAGGGGCTTCGTCTATATTTTTTCTAGTTACATTTTTTTTTATTAAATCTTACTATGATAGTGCCGTATCGACCAAGATTGGGAGAATATGATCAGAATTCCAAAGCACGACATGTTAGCATGTAAAATAAGAATGCATCCAAAGTGAACATTCTCATATTCGGCTTTGGCAAATTTTAGAAGTGTCGTGCATTATCTTTACGACCAAATATGGCATATTGCATCTCATTTGCGATAGAATGATGTGAACTGAAGCCAGTTACGGGAGGCATTTCACTGACAAGGTTAGCAAAAAATGTTACATCAATGAGCAATAATGTTGTTATCGTAATGAAGAACCTCAGGGGAATGTGTTATCTGAAATTCGATGACCTTCCCTCTACAAAATGGGGAAAATAACATCAGTTATGTATTTACAATCCTTCGAAGTAAAAATATGGAAGTTTTATTTGATTTTTTTTTTTTTTTTTTTTTTATTTTTTTTTTTTGCAACCAATCTTTTTGTTTTTACAAAGTTAATGACGGAAATGCGCGCTGTATTAAACAACTTTAATAAATCATTTACCCCTTTTAATAGTCAACTTAAATAAAATCTGGTGGACGAGTTATTTGAAGGCCAAAGACTGCTACTTGCAGCATTTGAGACAACAGACCAAGGTAGCCATTTAATGCAAAAATAACTACATGTTTAATATTCCAGTATTGTATGGAAGGGGATATACGCCATTTCACTCTTATGCTATGAATGAATATAATTTTGAAGTATAACATACGAACTTATTGTTGAATTTAAATTTTCAATACGCAGTGAAAATTCTGAAAACAAGAACAAACAAGCTGAATGTCGAAAATCATTTTATTTAATTTCAACTGATAAGAAATGAAAACACATATTTTGAATGCAGTATTAGTCAACATAAATGTAAGAAGAAATTGAATGTTGCAAAATTAAAACAAAAGACAGCATATCAAATAGCATAATGAGTAACCTGGCGGATATCCCCTTCTATTTTTTTGGATGTGGTCACTAATGTACCCCAGGGTTATTTCTGTGCCTTTCCATAAATCACATCATGACGAGCGTTAAAAATATGGATGCGTTTCCGAAAGAATGTTCATGACCGTTTTTTTTTCATTTCAAGCAATAGTCAACAACATAGGCATGAAAATTTGATAAATAAGTATTATAACGTTTGTCTCCAGATAAATGTATAACATTTTGTGATATACCCAGTTATAAATAAATTAACAATAATATGTGAATCATTGCAGATTTTAAAGGTGAAAACGTGTTTGGAGACAACGATAAAAATAAGTTTCAAGAAAATTAAAAATCTTCAGAAATGTCATATCTAAATGCATTTTCATAATAATAGTTCTATGTTGTAATACGGCCACAGTAATCTATCACAAGGTATCTGGAAAAAAAAGCATCGGATGCCGATAGCCACAAAACATTATCTGACTTAAAATATATAGCCATAAAACTTAAGGCTGACTTACCATATCTAGCCATAAACCTACAAGTTGACTTACTATATCTTGCCATAAACCTAAAAGTTAACTTGCCATAACAGCCATAAAACTACAAGTCGACTTTCTATATTTAGCCATAAACTACAGGTTGACTTGCCATATCTAGCCATAAAACTACAAGTTGACTTGCCATATCTAGCCATAAAACTACAAGTTGACTTACCATATTTAGCCATAAAACTACAGGTTGACTTGCCATATCTAGCCATAAAACTACAAGTTTACTTACCATATTTAGCCATAAAACTACAGGTTGACTTGCCATATCTAGCCATAAAACTACACGTTTACTTACCATATTTAGCAATAAAACTACAGGTTGACTTACCATATTTAGCCATAAAACTACAGGTTAACTTACCATATTTAGCCAAATAAGTACAGATTAACTTACCATATCCAGCCACGCATTAACAATGAGGACCTGATTTTTCTCGTCCTGCAGATGAAAGAATAAACAGTCGCAGTGATGTTAGAATAAAACATTCACGTCTCGGAAAACGTGTTAGTTAAAACTTACAACATTTTAAAAGTCTTATAGGTCATTTGGAATATATTTTTCTGGTACATGCACTAATAAGACTTTTATTCATTTTACATTCATTACATAAAATACATTCCAAAATATTTTTTGCACAGTTTCACTGTATTATAAATGATATTTAATCAGAGTTCTTTTTACGATATCCTTTTCAATGATAAGTAATTAAAAATAGATGTGAAAAAAAAACCACAACAGATAAAATATAATATAATTTTGAGAAAGCTCAAAAAGTCTATTTTATAGAAATACATAACAATACAGTTAAAATGACACAAAGATTTTCGGAGCGAATTAGAAAATAAACCAGCAGAAACGCGTGTAATTCTATTGCTTTGTATAATTGAACAAACATAATATATAGAGTGGATTTATCAATTATTTTTTAAATGAAAAAAAAAAAAATTTTTTAAGAAAAAAATGAAGTTATTAAAAAATATGATTTTAAGCACATTAATGCTGTTTAACAAAGTAATAAAACAAAATAACACTAAAAAAAAATAAACCATTTCATAAATTGTTCTGAAATACATCCAAGTACCTACTCAAGTAACTGAAAAATCAAGTAATAATATAATTTATTAGAAGATACATGCATATTTAAATAATTCATAGATTAGGTAAAATAATTTGAACAAACATCGAAGTCACAATTATTATATTAAGACATAAAAAAGAGGAGCCGCGATCCGAGCTCGATCTCTTACCATGTCCATAATCTGTATGAGCGTAAAACCAAACTGGACCTCAACATTTTTGGACGAGTTGAATACGGGTCGAACACTGTTATCGTACTGCTGCTCGTTAAACAGCTTCAGCAATAAAGCCTGCTCGTCCGGCAGTAACGGTGTAGAGAGCACTGAAGTTAAACACAAGTTCAGTAACACAACCGGCGATGCCAACATGTTAAATCTGTGGAAAAAAAACTGAGAAAAATGTACCAAATGTTATTTGTCTGTGAAGCAACGGTAGCTCACCACAGCCGGATAAATCCGCAGTTATGCATCTTTCATACTGTTTCCTTTTTAGATACTCTAAGCGTTTTATTCAGTGGAACTGCTTGTCACAATCACAGCGTCTTTGTTAAGACTGATAGAGTCCGATAATGCGAAGATAATGCACATACATTACTTTTGTAGCCTCAGTGCATATCGGCCACCCTTACAATGTCAAGAGAATCAAACGCCACAATGCCAATTTTTACAGCAGCATATGCGGTTCTAATTCCAAACTAGTGGTTTATTTTTCGTTCGGTCAGGATCGTTGTTGCCTTTACACTCTAAAATCCAAGTAACGCTATGGTAAGATAATTTGTCGAAAACGAATTTTTAAATCAGTTTTGTTAGCAGATTGAAGCAAACATGAAGACATCCCATCGCAATAAGGTATTCAGATAATGCTGTTTGCGATGAAGTATTAATGGTAATCGGCAATCTTCCGAAACAATTTATCAGAATTTAAACAGAAACCTAGATCTCCAGCAGGATGTCAGATGCAAAAAACTGTCTTTAAAGACTTTTTTGAAAAGGAAGACACAATATCCATGAGCCCTCGCGATTTAATTACTCATTATACGTACTGAAGCTCCAATAAAGACTGTCATAAACAAGCTTTTTCCAATATGGTAAAGGAAAGCAAATGTGGATTAATTTTCACTTTGAAATCAAGTATTGATAATGGTTAACTTTGAAAAAGCTTCACAGCATTTTAAAATTGTCCAAAGTCAGATGTTATTAAAGCTGAAATTATCAAGTTGTATTCAATCTCGACTGATCGGGCGATATGAGTAATCTAAAATCTTTACGCTCCATCACATTGGCAGTCACACATCAGGCGCCTGTAGACATTTTGCAATTCTAAAAAAGAGTTAAAAATCATTGTTTCTCAGACTTTTCTAAATCAAGAAATCTCTTGTAGAACACAAGGTAAATATAAGAAAAATAAATCCAGTGTTTCGTTCATTTAATGTTTCATCTATGACGTACTCCAAGACAAAGCCCCGAACTACTTTCGAAACAGTAATCACCGGAGCACAACTCCTCCCTGTTTTAACAACACTAGGCACGATGTATATGAATGCACCAATACAGTTTACAGAAGCATGTACTAATTCAACAGGACTAAGATTTAAACGAGGCGGCTAGGCATAAAAAGGAAAGACAAAGCAATTACACACCAGAGCTCTTACACTAACAGTTTCGGTAAAAGCCAGATTAAGAAATAAATAAAGAGAAGAAAACCAACAGCAAATTCTCGGTACAAAGTTATGATATATGTTACGTGTGATATTAACAAACACAAGATGTTAAGTCCCCCCCCACCCTCTCTCTCTCTCTTCTATATACATATATTTTCATTTAATGTCTATATTTTTTCCTGAGAGCATTTCATTTACGTCTCTATGAAGGACAATTTAACGCTTTTCGTTTATTTTTTACCCCGGCAAACAGATTGTGTTCAAAATTTGTTGATATTTTAAGGTAAGATAAATACATTTATCTGTTAATATTTTCAAAAAAAAATTATAAGTATAGGTGCTTAATTTTTATAAAATGATACAGCTTTGGCAATTTGTTTTAACCTCTTTTTCTATAACAAACAAACATCCCCTTGTAAAATACTGTCTCTGTTAGCAGATAGGAAAAACTGCATTCTTATTTTATCAAACATTGGCTTTTAACCTTTTTTTTTGCATTAATCTGAGATGCATTACTTTTAGTAAAAAAGAAAAAGAAAAAAAAGAAGATATCACAAACCAGAAATTTGACAGCATATGAAGTGAGTTGATTGTGCTGTGGTTTAAGTGAAATATTTGTATTACACAGTCACCTTTGCTGCCTGCAGCAAGTAGGAGAATATGTAAATTTTAATAGGGGATCTCTTTAAATAATGGAAATAGTGTCCGCGAGATTACGAAGGAACACCTAACACCTTTATCTAATAGGAAAACAATATTGTTTAAATGTATTCTGTCAGTAGTTCAATTTAAGGATTTATTTAATAGCAAATAAGAATCATATTTAAAATTCAGTGAATAAAGATGAAATCAATTTTTCCTGAAATTAGATAAGAAAGACACATTTATTACTTGAACGTACTTGTTGTTTCCCTAAGCTATTCCAGAATAAACAACACTTATAGATATATCAATATTTATAAATCAGTTGAGCATATTTTAGATATATTTTAATATGATCATTCTAATTTGTCTTCAAGTGTTTTTGTAAAGGGGACATAAGTAAATACCCTTGGTATAGGTACTGCTGACAATATTTCGCATGCGGTTAAGGTAACCCATCCATCATAAAATTGTGATCATGGTCCATCAAGAGATAGTGGAATTTCTATAGTAAATGCAAGCCTTTATTGACTTTGAGCAAAAGAGTTTATAACTCTATGTCAATGGATTCTTCCATCTGCAACGAAGTCTTTTTAACCATTACTTTTTAAAGTAAAAAAGTCCTTCAGACCATGATTATAATTTAATGATGGATGGATTACCTTAAGTGTTGTATAGACTGGTCATTTTGTGGTCTTCAAATGGTTGAGTAGTGACATTTACTATATCTGGAAATAATCAGAGGCCGTTTTATGTATTTTAACTGGACATTTTTATTATGTAAAACTTATTTATCTTTATTTATTAGTTTTCAAAACTTAGCACATTATATATGTGCTGATATATTTATGATTCTAATGTGTATTAAAATATCTTAAACATTGATATTATACAGCCAGTGTTATGATTTTTTAAAGATAGCCATTAAGGTTAATATTATGATTTAAAATTCAGAAAAAGAACATAAGTTTAGAATTCTTTACTACTTCTTGAACACTAAAGGATTAACCCTTGTAAAACCCCATCTCACATTTTTTTAATAACAACTTCCAATAAAATGCTACAAATTGGCCATATGTAACACTATTAGAAAACAAACTGGCTACAGAAATAGTGATTAGTTATCTGTCCAATAAAGAACGGTAAATTCGATGCATTATCAACCAGGCTAGAGTGTTTCTGCCTATAAAATCGACTTGACTGAAAAATGTGCTTACTTTAAAGCAAATCCTAAATGACAATTTTACATGTGAGCCGTGCTGAAAAATGTATACCAGGGAAGTGACCAAATTACAAAAATGGTGATTCCTTTATTGTTTTAATCAAGCTTGAATCTTTTTTTTATTGTTCATTTTTTGTAGTATTAGATCTTCTCATTTTATGGGGCCAATATTTAGTTTCAGTTTTGCTCTTTTGCATAAAGCATTCTTGACTGTATTTTTGACCATGCCTTGGAATGGCAAAATCTTAATTGAATAATTATGTATCTTAATAAAAATAAAAATTATTTATATTCAAATAGGTACTTATTTAAACACAGACATGTATTTATTGATTTTTTAAGTTTATGAATACTCTTTCTGAATACATTCCCCCCTCCCTTTGTAAACTTGTGTTCCTTTATATATATAAGGTTCCAAGGTATTGTTACAAAGAAGCTACTAATAATTTTGAACTATATAGACTTATATAATAATGCTTAAAGTGATATGAATAGCATTTTTACTGACCCAATTATACTTGATAATTATACTGTAAGAAGTTATGCAACAAATATTTTGTATTGCATACGTTTCAAAGAAAATATTTTATAAAAAAAAAACCTGTTATGTCATAAAAGTTTACATGAATTAATCTATGTTACATAAAGAACGAGCTGTTTGTTTTTTTGTGTGTCGGATTTGGCGCCGTTACGAAACAACACTATGTGTCAGAGAGTATCACGGTTATTTAGTAACTATGGTGGCATATTTCTGCAAGCCACTTATCCACTTAGCTATGTCGAAACTTTCTGAAAAATTGTCACATATTCGGTTATTATCTGGCAAGTAGAAAACTTTCGTGTTATCCTCTTAGGTATCTTAACAGGACAAAACTGTCTGTTAGTGCCCACTACTGCCAGACATATATTCACTTAAGATAACTGGATATCTCGCCTTTTTCGGCGTAGCTGTATAATTTCGATTTCAACTCGCATCTTAAACCAATCAAATGTACGCTAACAGCGGTAAATAATTCTAAGCTGAATAAAAGGACTCCTGTTATTGGTTAACGCATCGTTATGGACTATAAAATTACTGTAAACTAGGGGTGCAGCTTGTATATATCATTCAGCTTGGTGTTATTACTTTTCTTTTTGATGTAATCATGAAAGTGATTTCAGTAAGTTAAATACAATCCTTTTCCATCAATTGAGGAATGCTACTTTGTGAAAATGATTTAAAACAACAAAAAAGAATCCACCGTGTTATGACATGAAACCCCTTAATTACTATGTATATTGAATTCTTCCAGCCTGCCGAGATGCTCTCATTGAAAATTAATTCGCCAAAACCAAAACAACTAATAACGCTTTTATATCATAATTGTCATATGCAATAATGATATGAACAAATATCAAACAAGCCTATTTACAGATATAATTTTTTGTATTACCGTCTATAAATAAGTATATTTCATAGAAAAAATACTGAACTATTTCTAGAGCGTACTAAATTTGTTGTGCGTCGGTCTTTCGCGCGCTTTTCCTCGGAATGTTGTAGAAGACTGGAAATCTCGTTTTTCTTTCATCCTACGCCGAATATCTTTTTTAAAGATATTTCTTGTTTCAAGTTAGTCAGTTAAATTATGTGGATAATAAGCATTTTTTCACATAATTATCTGGAAAAAGGCATGATATCCAGTTAAAATAATGGGATTTGTCGTTTATCGACATAAATCCCTTTATTGAAGTGGACATTTTGTTTGATGTGTACAATTTTCAGTCATTGAATTACTCCCTCAATTGGAGGTTAGCTTTGTTGATACTTTTGAAATATAATTTTGATTTGTCAATTTTTTGCTCTGCAAATCTGTTTTACGACAAAAAAAAATTAAAAAAAAAAGAGCGTTATTTTGTTGATTTGCTTTGTATTTTGTTGTTCTTTTGCGGTGAGACAAATCTCTTCATTGTTTGTGAAGTGCGTCCACCGATCTCTCAATTGGAGGGGCACCTCAGTTGCAGGGTTTGTTGTGTCGTACTTCTGTGTTTGCCTTCCCGCTTTGTGGCGGGGCAGCGGGTTGCGCATGGCGCCATCCGCTGCATTTGGCAAAATCTTGCGCGCACAGCAGTGTTGACATAATATATATCATAATTTGAGCCATACATATGAGAAAATTTTATCTATTAATTGACTAGTGAACTTCTGTTCCCAGAGTTCACTGGTTTTTTCATATTCCTTTATTTTGTTCTTTGGTGTGTAAATTGAAGCCATGGCCAAAATTATGCCACTAAAAATATAGTATTAATAATTATAATTAACTGAGTTTAAGTTTTGTTTTTTATTTATCCCATCTGCAATAAGTGAGTATGTGATTGGCAGTAGTGGGCACTAACAGACAGTTTTGTCCTGTTAAGATACCTAAGAGGATAACACGAAAGTTTTCTACTTGCCAGATAATAACCGAATATGTGACAATTTTTCAGAAAGTTTCGACATAGCTAAGTGGATAAGTGGCTAGCAGAAATATGCCACCATATGTAACCATTCAGTAGTTGTGTTATTTTTTTTTAAAAAAATAAACAAATTGTTGCACAGTTTGCAAGAATTTATGGTGAATCTATCGAAATTAGATAAATCTACATGTAAAAATAGTAACATTTCTGGGGAACACCGTATATATAGGTTCTGCGTATAGTCCAAAAATACTTCTATATTTCTTGGGAACCTCGACTAGCCCCACAGCCACATTACAAGAGTGTTACAAAACAACTAAAACGTATGGTGGCATATTTCTGCTAGCCACTTATCCACTTAGCTATGTCGAAACTTTCTGAAAAATTGTCACATATTCGGTTATTATCTGGCAAGTAGAAAACTTTCGTGTTATCCTCTTACTGTCTGTTAGTGCCCACTACTGCCAGCCATATATTCACTTAAGATAACTGGATATCTCGCCTATTTTCAAGTTAGTCAATAAAATTATGTGGATAACAAGCATTTTTTTTTCACATAATTATCTGGAAAAAAGCATGATATCCAGTTAACCTAAGTGAATATGTGCTTGGCAGTAGTAGGCATTAACAGACATTTTAGTCCTGTTAAAATACCTAAGTGGATAACTTGAAAGTTTTCTACTTGCCAGATACATGTAATAACTGAATATGTGACCAATTTTCAGAAAAGTTTCGACATAGCTAAGTGGATAAGTGGCTGGCAGAAATATGCCACCATAAAAACATTTTAACTACACGGCTCTATTATTAATGTTTGAAAGTTACCCAATTTGTCTTTCGAGTTTATGTTGCGTTTCTTTCATACGATCGCTTGGGAGGAAGACGCTGTAGTCTGGCGTGCACGATGTTCACGTGAAAAGAATGGTATGTGTGCAGCAATTAGTGGGCTTCTTGACGTTCAATGTTAATATTGGCTCACCAATAACGGGCAACGGATTATACAGCCGAAGTTTAATTTCTGTAATTTTATTAGAATTTTTCAATTCGTTTGTCATTCCTGTATAATATAATCCTGTAATGCATATCGCAATAAAACTATTTCATTAAATTGTCCATTCTGTATTATTTTTCGATGCTGCAAATATTTTTCCTTTCCCCTTTAAAATGAAAAACACACACCTTTACATATGTGACAGGGATGAGTCCTTTTAAATCATATCTTTTTTGTGTATGTAACTTGGTTTATTTGATTTTATTTGAATTATTTAACGGCATTTTACGCCAACAAATGCTAAAGATGGCCAAGTCCACCTGACAGCTCTTTTAAGAAATTCTGACAGCACGTATCTCTGTAGTTAACTAAGAAGAGCGTTGGAAGACGAATGACCATCAGAAGGAAATCACGGAGACCGAGCCCGACCCATGTGGAGATCGATCCCACAAACCTCGGTTTCACAGCCAACCCAGCAAGCATGGGTATATCGTGCCGATATCAGTACACTGATATCAGTTTGCGACATCGGGCCGGTATACAGCCGTTATCCCAACCTGCAGATCCAGTAGCATAGAGTAAATTGTATCATGAATCCAAATGTAAATATCAACAGCACATATGCATATCTTGTTGTGCAAGTGTAAATAAACAAGGATTTGTCTCTATAAAATTCAGATCGTTTCCACATATCGGTCCTATATCGGGCTGATATCAAAAATTACTTTCACAAAGGATGTAACTCTCCTTGGAGTGAAGGTTCAAAAAGTAAATAGGAAACAATTTTATATTAATAAGTAGGGAAGATAAATGTGCTACATCTTTCTAATATTTTTATTTGATTTAATATCATTTGTTTAATTGAAACTAAACATTTAAACTTAAAAAAAAAAATCAAATATTAGCCTCGTTTTGATTTTGACTGCATTCCCATGCCACCATGCTCTTTGAGTTTGAATTTTCTTCAGATGTTTGGTCATCTTAAACCGGGTAAGTCCATTTAACGTATAAACACAAATGACCATTTAAATCTGACCTTAAATACCATTTGATTTTAATATTTTATTCTTGCATGTATGTTAGCATAAGGCAGTTGTTGTTTTTTTGTTATGTCATGAGTTTTCGCGACAGTCACTTCGTAAAATTTGATTGCATCCTAACTTAAAAAAATAAGAAATAAAACTTGTTGTGTATGAGATATCGTACTACATGTTCATATACTGATACACAATCTTGTATTGTTTTTTTATAAACACTGTTGAGTTTTATTTTGTATATACATTCTTATCCAATTTGACATATATTCAGGGGCCAATTGAGGGAATTGTTTACCTCGTCTCCATAGTACATGAATATACAATGGCGTGCCTGGACCCAATTTCGGTATACGCACCATGGCTAGGGTGGGTCTTTGGGCATGCTTCCCCGGGGGAAAATGCCCCTGGAACGCCGTAGGAGCATTTTAAAGGGTGATAAGTACATACAAAAACTGTAAAATCATAATGAAATATGATAAAAACGCGCAGTATTTTAACTAATGCATTAGGATAACACGACCTCGGTATATGGACTGAGAGTACCAAAAAGGTATTCATTGAAAAAATCAGAAAAAAATCAATGTTTTTACATCAGAAAGAATAAAGTTTAAAACAAATACTGTTTGTTTGTACTTTTTGTTTTAAAATAATGGTGTCATGAAATTCTAAACGTTTGGGAAAAAAAGAAAGATGAAACTGTCTTTAAGCGTTCTTATACTGACATTGTGATAACTTATTATCCAAATATTTGGGGTACCCGAAATATGTTTACATGTCCGAAACATTGCGATTATAAACTATAGTATACGCCCCGGGATTGAAATTGAACCTTTCTAGCGTTTGCTTCAATACTGAATCATTTAGTTAAAAAAACAAACAACTTTGAATGAGATATGAATCTTGAATAATAGCTCAATAGATTAACTGTAGGTCCTTTTCAAAACGATAAAAATAGAAGCCAATAATTCAAATGCAGAAATGATTATGGTATTAAGTTTTAAAGTCAATAAAATTAAATAGTCTGGTATTATAATCTAGCACTAAATTGGTAGACATTTATATATATTTTTTGTTTTTCACCTCCGAGCTACGAACCCACGTGGAGTGATACTGAGAGGAGTTGTAGACAGAGTCGTTACCACTGGGCCAACTTTGGAGCCTTATTGTAAACCGATTTAGAACACCTATAACACTGTCCTTTGTCTAGTTAATAAAATGACTCCCTTTCTTTAGAAAAAATATAAATACTAAAATAAGCTCTGTTTTGAAAACACTGAGTTAGCTATTTGTATTTTGTTGAGCTTCTGGAAGGTAAAATAACTTAGTATGTAACATATTTCAGTGAAATAATTAATGTTCAAAGAAATACAGTCATTTTCAGAAAAGACTAATAAATCTAAATATAGAACCAATTTAAAACCCGTTCGAAAGATATTACAATTAGGGTATATAAAGTGTGGATTATGTGAGACGGCAGTCAGACCCAAGTAAGTTTCTGCACAATGCAGACATACCCTAACGTTCGCCGGGTGCGAACTCGATCGGCCTTTACCATTGTACGGTTTTAGGTCTCACTTAAAGCATGATCCTGGTCGTGGGCTCTCATGCACAGATTTTACCTTTCTTCTTTCTTTTTACTATTCCATCTTAAATACCCTTGCTCTATGGTCTCCTTTTCCCATCTCCGGCTATCTCTATCTCTTCAACTAAAAGCTACATTCACGTATCCAGCTCTTAAGCTACTCCCTTTTCAAAGTTCTTCCTCTTTATAGCTCTTGCATTTCTTTACTAGTAAAACCTTCATTTTTTCTTTCACTATAGTCTACCTTTATTCGTGTGTCGAAAAAAAGCGTGTAATGAGAGAAGACAATGGACAAAAATGTCGCTAGTTACTTTGAAAGCTGGTAAGGAATCGCGGATGAGATAGAGTGACTGAGATAAGAAAAGGAGAAAGATTTGGAGACAGAAATATTTATAAAAGAGACACTATATAAAAAGAAAAATAAGAATACTGGAGACGAAAAAAAACGAAAAAAAAGGTGAAACCTAAATGCATGAGAGCCCACGACCAAGATCATGCTTTAATTTGAGACACACACAACTCCAGTGCCTTCAGCGCTATGATTTGTTGGAACCAATGGATGAGCCAAATTTGAAAAATTGGAGCCATGTTTTTCTTTCTTTTCATGAGCCATTTAATTTGTCAATAATATTAAAAAACGCGAATATTTTAACACAAATTAAGAACTCATATACGCATGCATAAGAACAATAAAGATGTTTCAGTGCTTATATAATTCATAACAACATTTTTCTCAAGTAAGTTGATACAATATTTAAATTGTTTTTGTAGTAAATAATATAATAGTTATATATTAACACTGTTCATGCTTACATACATGTTGTTGCATACCTAGCTACGTTTACTTTCTTCATGAATCATGGCAGAAATGAAATAATTAATATCTAAGCCTTCATGCAGATGTTACAGAACATTGCCCTAGTCCGATCTCAGCTCTGTGTAACCATTGAGTTAACAGGTTGGCATATTGAATGTATTTTTAATTACTATTAGAACACATGAAAAAGGCGGGGAAAGATGAGCTGATCAAGAAAGTATCGTACCGTAAAATATATACCTTAATGTTGTCGGTAAATTAGCCTGTTTGTGCTTATAGATATGATTTTTGTAATATCGTTCTAGGCAAATCGGTTCAAAATAATTTTTTCTGTATCTAATTACGAGGGCAAATATATGCCTTACCCTGGTAAGGCGATGTTTTTTATAGCGTTTTTTGGCGTTTTTAAACTTTCGATTTTTCAAATCAATTGTACGCACGTGCGTTAGTGCGTAAGCCCAGGCACGCCCTTGATATAGGTCAGATTGGATTATAAGCCGGATGCCAGTGTTTGTATATTCACGAATTGATGTTTACTTTTCCTTTCACCTTACAGGCTGTGTGGACATAACTTCAAAACTGCATTGAAACGCCTGCCGAAAGAAAATATCTCAAGCAAAGTGCTAGAGAGATATGCCTTCACGGGAAAGAAAAGGAAACTTGATGCTGAATAACGCTCGATACAGTAAGTTGATTTTTTTTTTCAAACAAAAACTAAGAAATTGTCAATTCAAAGAAAGTATCACATGTCAGCAAACATGTATTTGAAATAAACCATTGTCATTGTTAAGAGAGTTTCTGAGCTATTACAACTCCTATAGCTTTGTAATTATAAAATTTAAAGCAAATTAAAGCTGCTAAACCAATAATTCTATACCAATTTACTATCTCGTCAAATGAAAAAGATAATAAAAATGTCTTCTTCCTTTAAATAAATTATTAAAAGTGTTGTATAGTCAGTTTGATGCAGCTAATAAGATGTTTATATCAACCTCTTTTGTTTGTGTCCTGAACAGAATGTGGACAGAAAAAAGTATCAACAAAAACCGCCAGCACTGAAGGTGAGGATGCCTTGAAGGACTGGCTTAAGAGGGGCCAAATACCGAAAGGAGTCACATAGTAGAAGCAACATTCACTTTTGAGTCCAGAACCCCAAAGTTTTCCAGAGATGGTGGAAACAGTGGATACACCATAATTATCTGAAAGACGACTTTGATGATTGTTAGTGTGTTTTGTGCATCCACAAAATATCAACAAAGAGACACTAGCTCTATAGTGGAATACTGAGTTTAATTCCAACATTCGTATGTGATATGTGCAAACTGAGGCCATACTGCAAACAAGGCCCATTTGAAAGACTATTTATTCACTAAATGGATTATTACTGTTTGTATATTAAATATATTATTGATTACAGATGTGTGTATATATTTTGTTCTCATCATTTACTCTTAAACTTTATGATTGATTTTTTCAATTATTTTTTTTTGCTTTAAAAGTCACTGGCGTCTTATTTTATTAAAGATTTAATTTAACTTATAAACCCTGTTGCCAATGATTTGAATCAATGTTCCAACTTATTTTCAGCAAGAAATTGTCTGGTAATTTGTCAACCACTTCACAATTTCATTATGTAAGGCCATTTGTTGGGAAATGTATGTAGGTCCAATCAAGGCACACCTATATCGGTCAGATATAGGTATATTGATATCCACCCAATATAGGCAAACTGATATTGGTCCTATATCGGTCCAATGTCGGATTGATATTCAAAAAGATATCGGGCCGATATAGCATTCACTTTGCAAAAACGATGCTGCCCTGATATTGAAAACCGATATTGGTCCGATATACAAAACAATATTGGTCCGATATCGGTCCGATATTCGATGCTTGCTGGGAAGTGCCATCAAGTCTGTTTTATTCATGTGAAACCTATGATCCCTATCCTGTGGTTGGGCACTGGGACATGATATAACTCGTATCTGTTAAAAACATTCCCGCGATTTCGCGGGACTTTTATGAGTTATATCTTCTTATTCATCATGTTTCCTTTCCTTTTTAATATTTTAATCAGGGTCCAAACCTATTCGTTAATATACAGCAAAGAATTGTAGACGGAGTCGCTACCACTTTGCTCACTAAAGTAGGTTAACATTTCTCACTTAATTTAGCAATTCTTAGGTAATAGGCCTATCTCGGGAGAAAAGGTGTCATTTTTGCTAACCTTTTTTTGAGAATCCTCGTACAGATATTGTATGATATAAAATCGTTGCTGCATATTTGATCTTTATCTCGTTAGACAAATTGATTCACTTCACTGCGAATCGAAAAACTCGTTTCCGTTATACCCTCAATTCATATTTAATGACTCTCTGAAGCAGTTTTAATCTCGTTGTGCAACAAAAGACTGAACAATTATGTAACTACCCAGTCCTTTCCCCCACTCCCTCACACAAACATACACACATTTTCATTTATTTTAAAACTAAATTGAATGATGTTTTTTACTTGGTTGAGATAAATACAAGGAAACATTGAATTTTTGCTTCGTCACATACCAGAAAAATCAGTTCTTGCAATCATTGTCACAATAGGATTAGCAATTCAATCTATTTTGGTTGTTTTGGACAAAACCACAGAGAAAGACAATGTAATACTGCCGTCGTAAACATCCATAAATCAGCACGATAAATGTCAGACGACAACTTTTAAATTTAACAAGATTCTAGCATGAGTAGCGTCCCTTCTAGACAAAGGAAGTTGAAATTTTCAAAAGCGCGCGCTTAAAATTATGCTGATGATGTAAACATTGTAGCAAAATGATAGTTTTATGATTGATAAAAAGAACTGAAGAGGAAGAAATTAAGAGAAATAAAAAAAATGTACTAAAGTAATAAATTTAACAGCACGTAGTCATGCGTCTTTCTTTATCAAATTTGCTTTCCTAAATGTATAAATTTGGTTCAGTAGTACACATGAATCGAGTTAGAATTGAAATAATGAACGTCTATCTGTGCTTTGGTGTGTATTTAACTATAGGTATCTCGTTCAGGTGCTTGTGAAACATGTATACTAACTCCATACTGTGGTTAAATATACAACAAAACACATCCATAATCAAATTAATATTCATCTTCAGGAATACTTTCGGATTATTTTCCCTATGGAAACATATTGAAGTATTTTAAATTTCAACGTCTTAGTGGAAAAGTAAAATCATCTCAAAAAATCAAAACGAGTGAATGAGTTGGTCAATCTTCACAACAGCAAAACGCTGAAGCATTATGGTAGTGTGAGTGTGTGCAGATTTTATTTCAAGGTGAAACTATAGACGTTGATAAAATACCCCCCCCCCCCCTCCACCAAAAAAAAAAGGAAAAAAAAGAAAAAGAAAAATGAATATCCACATATTGTAAGTTCTTGTATAAAGCAGTATTTCTGTCACATTCCATGATCTTAATTCTTAAATAACTTTTTGTATAATTTTTAACGGGTATTTTGACAAAACCAACTCAATGATGGCATTAATATGTATATATAAGATCTGATATGAATTGCTATTTTATATCAAAATTTACTAACCGAGTTCATGAAAATTTTCCACTAAAATGAGTGTGTCGCTAGATGACGTTGCGACGGCAAAGTCACACGAGTAACTTTACTATAACTTTAGTACAGCTGACAGCTGAGGATATTTGTCAAAATGGTATGTGTTATTGCCTAGTGGAAATATTAAGACCCGCTGTTTGTAAATGAGACATGCGCATGTTATTAAAATATTCTGAAATGGCTTTGTAGTCTTGTATATCCATGAATGTCAAATTAGGATTTATCATACTAAGGTCATTTATTTACAGCTCTATTGACTAAAAAGATACATCAAATGTAGGCTGGAAGAAACGGTGAAAAACACATTGTAAATTTCTTGTTTTAGGTCGTATAATTTTACCTAAAGAGATACACTTTGGTAGTGATATCAATAAAACAAATAATTCAATACTGTCATCAATAATTTGTGAATCACCAAGGTTACCAGGCAGCACGCGCTTTATATAAGGAGTTCCTGTCCATGATGGATAAATATGTCATAAATATGTAATGATATCGACACGATGTAGTCTTTGTAAATGCTCCCTTAAGTCAACATCTTGTTTCATGATCTCACAAGAGCTTATGCATTTTGATTCTGCATGGCCGACTTGGAATACATCTGACCCTATCTTATGTTACATCTTATTGTAACTGAAGAAGCGCTGATACAAAACTTACCATCATTTCATTCTACACTTATTCATGGCTTTTGCGTGGAGTCCAAATTCTGGGATAATGATAGGTTGGAGAAAATGTCGGACAAAGTTAATATCGTTTGAACCGTTTTGTATCGCAAAGTAAGATCAAAACCAACAATAACAATTAAATAATTATTGTTATTTCATGACTATCATTATATGTTTTTGAATTTTAAGACTTCTGATATTAAATGGTATATTGCCTTGCTATTAAATAATAACAGAATCCAGATATTCTACAAAGTATGTATTGATTGGACAGAAAGCGATGTCGCTTTTGAATTCCTTGCCGGGCACTGCTGTTGGCGTTCATAGTATAGTCCCCAGTTGTCTGATATACAATTGTTGAAATTTTAAACCAAATGAAAACAACAATGATAACATCCTCCACCCCTGCTCAAAAGAAAATAAAATAAAAATGAAAAAAATATATCAGCAAAAAACACACACAGACAAAATATGCGAATCGATTTTGAAGCTTTCATCCGATAATTCTAACCAAATAACAAACACTAATTTGACAAATGAACCAAAACTGAAAGATGATAAAGTTAACGTTTTAGTTTTTTTTCTCTTGAAGGTAAATACTTTAATAAAATATAAACGTGTGGTAAAACTAAATGCACGTTGCATTATAACATATGATGTAACAGAAATTCAGTCAGTACCTTATATGGAATATTGAACAGTATCAATCCGATATGTTAATTACTATTATTTTTTTTAATGTTATTTAATAATATAGTACCTAGTATTTACATAAGACAACCATGCAGAGTTTCAGATCCGCGTGTTACTTGGAGATTGCATGTCCTCATGTTTATATTGTGATTGCAAATATTAAAACAGCGGGGGAAATGTTTTTAAATGCAAGGAACGCTTCAAAGCAAAGTATCCAATATTTCATAGGAAAGAAACATCGTCGCGGTTCACAGGGAAAGTTTTCGGCCTTTTTCCCTAGTGCTGCGGTCACAGCAAAGCTACGACGCTCGTACGAGCAGGTTTTTTTCAAAGTGGGAATATCCATACTAAGTCCGTACACGAGCATCGTGACTTTTTTTTTTTTTTTTTTTGGGGGGGGGGGGGGGGGGGGTGAGGAGACGGAGAACTCTTGCGAGGCCTCGCAAACTATTAAGTTTTGAGTTATAAATGTTCGAGTCAAATGAGCTTCCCACGAGCTTCCTCTGAGATTCCTACGAGCACCGAACGAGCTCCACATGATTTCTTACATCCAAATTTTTATCTGATCCGTGATTCTCGTAGCCTCATGACCGCTACCACGGACATCGTACAATATCGTACGATATTTAAAACCTGCAAGAACTCACGGAGCCGCACGAGTTCTAAGTTTCTACGAGTTCCGTGCGAGTGATGTGACCGTAGCATTTCTTCTCTAGAACGTTCATTGCAATAAAAGGACTGGAGTAATAAATATCTTCTATCCAAGTACTCTATATATTTCCTTGGCAACACTGAAAATATCTAGTATTGCGTGCATGAACACAATTTAATGATTGATGGAATAGCTTAAAGGAATCACTTTCTCTTTATCTGGATGTAAATGTAATAAACCACTAGTATTATTAACAATTCTTCGCATTTATTCCGTTATAATGTAAAGGTGTAATAGATCTACATTACTATCGCTACATCTCGGCCTTCATGGCATCATAGTGTTTCTTTTGATCTACGCTAAATGCACACTAACTCGAACAGTGCATCATATATGTCTCTGTATCGTTCGGTCCCTGTATTTATTTTTCTTCTCGCGTCATAAAGTCATATAATTCTCTGTCTACACAAATCAGTACCTCTTTTTTTTATATAATTTTAAAATTTTTAAACAAATTATACACTGAACATATGTTTTCAGTTAAAGTATCAATAAAATTCAAATCAACGAGTATATCAAATGAAAAAGGCATGGATCGCCAACCATTATGCCGTTTTCAGAAACCGAAGAACAGGTGCTACTCGAATTGACGCCTGAAGTTTATCTTGATATCAAACGCGTTCATTTAGAAAATTGTTTAGAAAGTAAAATTGAATACACTGAAAAACCACAAAAGAGTGGCAGTCCATTTCCATTAGATACAATTGATAAACTCATTTTCTACCCAATATGACTTCAGTGCATTGAGATCGAACAAAATATCCCCGGCTTCACAGCCAAGTGACACCAAGGTCGGTTTATTTATGTGAGACCCATGGTAAGTATCAGTGAGACATGATATAATTCATATCTGTTTAGACGGATCTCAACAGAAAAAAAAAATCCCGCTATTTCGCGAGACTTTTTTGTGTATATAACAAAGATAGCAGAAAAGAAATCTAAGGATAAGCTTCGTCTGGGGACATAGGAGAACAACCTCTGACAAAAGCCAGTTTATACGACGAAATCAAATCACGTGTGTTAATGAGTCTGATTGGAGGATAATGGTGCGTCTGTTTATACATGCACTGTGAAGTCATCGGCTGAAATGTTGTAAGCGGCGACATCCCGACAAGGTGGGGCAAAATAGCATTTCACATTTACACACTGATCGAAATACAGATACAGTGTCATCTACATAAACAATATTAAACATTTAAGCTGCGGGTTCACACTAAGAAAGTTTGTACCGGCGTTGGCTTGCGTTTGAAAAGATGTATGACTCGATGTGTTAGCAAAATTACACTCGCGAGAGAGATTTTTACGGTCACACCACTATTTATGAAACATTTTCTTTCGTTTGAAATGACGGGTATCCCTGAAAACCGTTCGTAGTCGGAAATAATTTGACTTTGAAATCAGCTGCGTCATGTACTCTCGATTCGTCAACGGAGACATACGGAAGGTCTATGGAAAACGTAAGAAATTTGACGCAGATATGCGAAATATGCAAATCATATATTTTTGCAAACAATTGAATGATCTTTATCTTAAGAGTCTTTCTCATTTGCGCAATGTAGTAATGTTGTTGTCAACGCGTTATGTACAGATTGCATCTCTAAAAAAATATCTACAAAACGTTTCGCTTTTCTATCCGAAGAATAAACACTGCTTTTAGAAGATTAATGGATTTTTAATGGTGACTCTAAAAACAATGTGTAGGTTTCTGAATACAGTTGAACTTGTATTAGCGGCCACCTGTACTAAGCGGTCAACCTGTATTTAGCGGACTAACATTTTGGCATATATATAAAATTCCCATTGACTGACCGCTTAAGACAGGTTTGACTGTATACTCGTATATCAGGTGGTATCATAGGTCTGTCAAGCAGATAAGCTCAGACTAAAGAGCGACTCCCAAAAGAATCATAACACGAAAAACGACTTTAAAATTACTATTTTGAAAACCCTAATGATTCCAAATTCCCTTCAAATAAAACGTAATAAAACAGCACATGCCAGCATTTTGTCTTTGTTCTCTTGTAGCTAAATTGCTTTATGCAGAACTAGGATTGAAAACAGGCTATTGATTAAGTTTCCATAGAAAATTGTTCATATTGAAGAATATAATTCGTTGTCTATTGTGTCTTACAAACTATTACAACTGTCTTTTGTTAAAGTATTTGTTTTTTGTTTTAACTAGAAACATTTATGATTTTTGTTTAATTTCAAAATATCAAAACTTAGAGATTTGGCTGAATTTTCAAACACAAACGTTTTGAAAATGTTTGCATATCGATCCCTATAAAAGAATTGGTCCGTCTGATTTGGTTTGTGAAGTATCTTGTTTATATTGTCAGTAGTACAGTTTCGTTATCATGACATGTTTAAGGTAATCCAGCAATCATTAAATTATAATCATGGTCCTTCAGATATTTAAAATACTTCAAAGCATTCACTGACTTGGAGTTATAGGCTCTTTTTCTCAAAGTCTATAAAGGCTTGTATTTACTATAAAATTCTAATGATCAGTTGATGGACCATTGCCACAATTCAATAATGGATGAATTACACTGACTCGTTTCGGGTGGGAAACATTCACTGCAAAAACTAAGGTTAATTGCGACATTCGGAAACCAATTAAAAATAAATAAAATCTATGTATGGATTAATACACACACAGAATAAATAAATAAATAAATAAATAAATAAATAAATAAATAAATAAACATCATCAATATTTCATTCCTATTGTGTTTTCACAGACACATTCGTATTCCTACTACAAATGTGTTGAAAACAAGAGTGGAAAATAGAAAAGTAAATTCTTTTAGCATAAACGGACTTAATCAACACAGTGTACATGCTCTTGAAGGTACTCAATAGAATAAATAAAAATAATACCAGATCTCAGTCGGTTCATCTTTAAAACAATAACTGACCTAAACATCGATCATTTTACCCGGAATTCAATATATTCTTTACAGAATAAGCATTGCTACACTTCAGTCGATAAAAGCTTATATATCATAATGAATATCTTAAATGCATTTCTGAATAAGAAATAAAATCGTTATCCATAATGTGTTATCATCTAATGCCAAGCTTCAAGCAATTAGGTCATGTAAATATAACCTTAAGTCACGAAAATTTGCATCATTTGCGATGACTATAACTTCAACCGACTATTCAAATTCTATATTTCACGGACGCATTTCATTATTATAAATATAGTAAGCCTTACTTATAAGTTGTGACAGCGTTTGATGTTTGTAAAAAAATTCTTTACCTATGGCAATATAGATCAATTACGGTAATCATAAATTGAAGTATTCACCATTTCCCTGGCAGGACCCAAGACATTATCTGTTTAATATCTTTATGTCAAACAAATCATCAAACTCAGTATCTTTATCTTTACCGTGTCAGGATATTGGATTTTGGGATAAGAAAAGAGTTATTTTTTTATGAATGCCATTTCAAAATGATTGCTATCGCATAAAGGCCGATAAATCAATTTGTTGGCAAAGTCTTAAATAACAAATAAATGGTATTCTTTGTTTCCAATATAATAGTCATTTTATGGTCGAAACAGCTTTATAGAATGGCTTATTGTATAGCAATCATTCGTCAATCATTGGAAGAGATTGTTTTGTTGTTGTTGTTGTTGTTGTTGTATTGGGGGTTACCGTCGCTGCGATAGTATTTCAATCATATAGCGACGTCCAGCTGATTACAGGTGGAGGAAGACCCCGAGTACACAGAGGTACCCGGGTAGAACCACCGACCTACCGCAAGCCAGCTGGAAGGCTTCCTCACATGAAAATTCCGAAGTCCCTATCGGGATTCGAACCCACAGCGGTGAGGGGCTGAGAGATTTGTAGTCCACGACTGTAACCGCTCGGCCACGGCGGCCCCAAGTGGAAGAGAAGGCGTTAGAAATAAGTCTAGATATCATAAACTGCAGTGTTATCGAATTAAAAATATGTCTAATATGCATTTCATAAATATGTCAAATTAACTGATTACTTATGATTTTAATCATATATCAATAGAAATCATTTGGAATCAACGTGTCGAAGACATTATGTTTCTGAAATGCGATTAGAAATGAGCATACGTAATTGTGCATTATATATATGTCGTATCCGAGACTGAACAGTTGGCAGTAAAAGAAGCAAAATCAAATGTTTCAAACATAAGTAAGTGTGTAAGTATTTTATTAACCCTTTCCCTCATATAGACTCATTTTGACGCACTCAGTAGGTACCACATAAAGCCTGATCTGCAGAAAACCACACACGAACCAAATAATACAAATCAGCCTGCGAGTTACTCGCAGGCTGATCTGGTTTTATGCTGTTCGCATAGGTCTCATAGGTCTTTTCATGGTTTCCTCTATGAGGGAAAGGGTTAAAGTGACGTGTGTTATACAATATACACGATAATGAAAATAAGCAATAAGCGTAACACCCGACCCCATATAAAGTCACTGCTGAGATATACATAAAATAGTTCAGACAGTAAAGAACCTATGTAAATATGAAATATATGATGAAAACATTTTTGATGGAAACGTCAAAGAAGCCCGGTTAAGAAAAGCATGGAAAATAAATGAATACGTACAAGTATTTTGACTTACGAATAAAGCAGCTTATGTCTATAATCAAATACATAGACAAGAAACTTAGAATTTTTTTCTTGTTTGTTCATCTAAGAGAGAGAGAGAGATGCTATCTTCTAGACAACATATTCCTGCATAAATACTGGAATCTATATAGCATCTTCGAAAGCATATTCTCTTATTTGTCTGAACCTATCACACTCAAGCTGTATATTACCGACTGCGTTTGTGACTTAGATGCTTTGATTGCAAGAACAAATCTCTAAATCATCAATTTTCTCTCAAGCCACACTTGCCGTATTCGATATTTTTCTTCTTATCATTTATTTATTCTCATCTTAATAAGCCTTGATGGGTCACGCGAATTTTTACGTATATGTCTGCATTTGTAAATAAAAGAGATATGTCTAGGTACATGAGGTTTGTATAAACGCTAACAACTTTCTCTTGAAATTATCGATCATTTTGATTCATACATAAACATCCATGTAAGATGGTTCTTATTCTTTTATTAGCTTGCATATTTTGTATCAGAGTATTTATATACGCTATACAAAGACGCGACAGAACTTTAACGTGACTAAACGATACTAATAATCTCACTTAGATTTTGTTGTTTCATTCTGTCGCGCGCGCCAATATGAAATCTTTAACTTTTGACAATTTAAATTTTTAATGTTTATTTCGCGCTAATACGAAATTTCCATTCCTTAAATTTTTTAAGTTTCCGTGCAGCCAGTTGAAGTGGACTCTCGAGAGGAAAAGCCTTCAAGAAAAGGAGTCTGACGCGGAAACCTATATACATGTATATATGTTTTGCGTAATAGTGATGTTGCCTGAGAGATATGTCAAAATGCATTCCGATGGAAAATGTCACCGATGTCAAACTCAGACAAATTAGTGTCCTTTCCTATTTCAGCCAGCTTCCAGGTTTCCCCAAAACGGTTTGTATTTTATGCAGGCTGTGGCGCGCAGTTATATTCTACTTGATTGTGATAGGTTCAGACAAATAAGGGAAGTTTAAAATACTTTCAAAGATGTTTTTTTTTATATATATAATTCATTATTTATAAAGAAATCTGTTGCTAAGAAGATGGTCTTTCTTTAAGATGAACACACAAGAAAATTTGCCAAGTTTCTTGTCTGTGCATTTGATTTTAGACGTAAGCTTCTTTATGTTTAATTCTTAAGTATTTTCTTTTTATTTTCTTCCTAAACAGCAATTTTCTGAACCAGGTCCTTTGACATAACCAACAAAAATCATTGTTCATCTTGTCTTTCATATTTACATGTGATATTAACTATTTTATTTATTTTATGTTTGTAGGCTTCAACAATGACTTATAGGCCCATTGGGCCGGGCGTTTGACTGCATATTTTCATTAATTCTAAAGCATACATACGAGGGGTGGTAGAACAGATATTTGGAGCTTACCAAATACATATCAGAAACATGTTCCAAGTAATCATACCAAAATTTATAATAACACTTCCCAAGTGTATGTATTCTGGTTTGACATTATGATTGGATGATATACTCCGGCAATAACAGAAATCAGAATTTTAAGTTAAAAGCAGTAAATAAATATCTTCCTCGTCCCCGGAATTGTTTTTCAAAATACTTTATGCAATTGTTATTGAATGGCATTGGAATTTCTTTAAATAAAATAACAAAGAGAAACATGCATGAAAAAATATAAAAAAGAGTATTCTTACCCTTCTAATTCATTTGATTTAAGCACAGAAATGGGAAATGAAATGCCGGACGTTTGATGACGTAATCACTTACAATTTTGAAAGAAATTTACCCTTAAAATTATGACTTTTAACAATATTAAAAAATTAATTTTCCAAAAATGATTTTCCATCAAATCTTGAAAGCAAAATAACTGAGATTACTTGATTGTTTTTTCTTTATTTTGTTTTTCCAGCGGTGTTTTTGATGTCAAATGACTTCAAACCATACCATTCGATTGGTTACGTTGAATTAAATATTTGATATTACTACACATTTGGAGTAATTTTCATAATTATATATTTAGTATTTCTAAATGATTTTATTGAATGAAGAATAAATAAAAGAATAAACATTATATAGATATGTTAGCATTTATCCGTGCTGCTCTACCGAAATAAGAAACTTCGACGGGAGCGATAGCGACTGGATAATGTTTCTTATTTCTGTACAACAGCTACAAATGATACACAGGCAAATTTTGATTGGCTACTTTTAAGCACTATGAAAATAGTGGGATTACTTTTTATGCGAACGCGCTACCTATACTATAGTACTTTGAAAAATAGTTAGTGACTATGAACGAATTTTGTTATAGCATCGGCTTTGGTCTTTCTATGGAAATAAGCACACAAAAATATACAGGAATGCAGCGTTTTTATTGGATGACAAATAAAGCTGACCGCTAAAGGATTTAACTGCATATGTACTCTTTTTGTTTGTGCAAACGAACATAGGAATTCAACAACAATGAATTTAAGTCGTGCGTTTTATTCTTCTCCGCCTTATAAGACATTGAACCAAACGATCGCTTGTTACAATTAATTCTACGTAGACGAGTGTACTATTGTCAACTGTATGGATAGTTGTTTGAAGAGGAGGGCATAACATATCAAAATCAGGGAGGAATCGAACTGAGACACTCCACTAACAAGCTCGAGCGGCTTGAACATATACTGCTGGTAAATGTCCCCGGAGCACAAAAGCCAGACGGGAAAACATTGTCTTGATGGGTTTTATGGTTGTTGATTCGTGAGGGTTATGTCTCGGGTTATCATGTCGGTTTTATGGTATTGATGTCTCTAGTGATTTATAAATTAGTAATCATGATTCGTATTTGACAGTCACGTACATATTTGACAGTCACGTGCATATTTGACTTCTGGCAAAATTTAAATGTGTTTGAATGGACATGTGTAAGGGATACAATACGCTTAATTGTGTGCCCTTTCGACTTATCAATACACAAAGTAAATCAATGTTTCACCACTATGCAAAACAGGTGATGATCAATATTACATTTATTACCTTCTGTATGGTTTACTGCTTTCAGTCATAAATAGCACAGTTGAACCTATATCAGCGGCCACCTTCTTAAGCGTTCAACTTGCATTTAGCGGTCAATTCAATATTAGTCAGTACCTAAATAGCATTTGGTTATATGTTTAACCTTCATTTGGCGACCATCTCTGTTAAGCGGTCACTTTCTCCGGTTCCCTTGACTGACCGCTTAAGACAGGTTTGACTGTATATCGAAGATAAATATGTTTGATTAATTTTGAGATTGAAGGTGATTTCTTTAGAATAGAAACATCCTATACATTAAAAATAATGGAAATACAGTGTGTGTGAATCTTCATACCCTCCCGTCATGTAAATTTGAAATACAGATTTTGCAAAATACAATATAATTGTAATACGAATTTCATTCTCATGCTATTCGCCCCATGTCTGGTCAAATACAAGTTGAGGTCGATTCATAGATCCTAGACCGTCAATCATCCTAACCGTATGGAGAAATGTTTCATTTCTGTGGAAGGGCTGGTGCAATTCTAAAATCTAATATTGCATGTATGTGTAAAGAATATCTTTGCAAGAAACTGAAAGTCTGTGTTGTCTGGACTTATACAACTGGATTAATGAAGGTATCCAAAAAAAACAAAAAAAACAAAAAAACGCCAGAAATAATATCATATGAAGGCTGATTTTTAGCATTACCAGTGTAGCGTATTTCGTCCAAACGATACGTTCTGGCTAAATGACAATAGTCAGGCAAAAAAAAATGAGTGAAGGTTGGGCTCATCGTACTTTTAGAATGTCCCTTGTGACTTTCCTAGCCGAGCGATTACATTTGCCACAGTGGCCGCAGGTCCATATCTCTATATTCAATATCAATTTAAGGGCCGCCGTCGATTTTCCACTGTCACATCCTGTAGCAGCTACATATGTTAGGGAAGCCGCAATTTGTGGCGACAGAAAACCTACGGCATCTGTACGGTGACCGTACTTTTGTGACAAAGCAGACACGTTCGCCTTACGGCGTAAAAAAAAGAGACAGAACTGAGGGATTTCTTTTTAGTTGTCTTTTACATTTTTAATGCTAAAATGTCTTTTAAACAATGTTTACAGACATACAGAATCTTTAAATGCGTCTGTAACATTCAATTACATCATTGGATTTGCTTAAAAAATTGCAGTATTTTATTTTGGAATAAAGATGTAAAAATCATGGACTTTTACCTCGGTGCTTAGAATTTAATCATCAGTAAGTATAGCAAGTACCTAAGGTCAGACGTCATTTTACCTTAAAAGATGAACCAGAAATACTGCAGCACAACAATTACATTCTTTTTAAAACAATCAATTTCATGAGTAATACTAACATAACTACAGAATTAATCATGCACATATAATTCATATTTGTTTCATTATTACATGATCATTTTATACAAAATTAATGCATTTCCGTAAACTCCCGTGACAAGGTTTTGTTTCTTGAATATACTGGTGTCATCGGTCGTTTTGTACAGGAATATTTACGCAGATATCGTTTTATTTCGTTAATGTTTCAAAAAGTAAAGATTAGTTATGTCCAATATTTATTTGAAGGTTGAGCCGAATACACCACTAAAATCAAAGCGCACACTGCACTGAAAGACTGTCGGCAATATTACATGATGAACTAGCTATGCATGTTATTCTAACTCCAACATTCAAGCCAAATGACTCGTTTTCCTGTAGCTCTAGTTTAAAGTAGTTAGTCAGCTGAACTCGATCTTTGTTTCATGATAAACCCGTCGGCAGTCTCTCTTTGCCTTGATCGCTTTGATTTGTTTCATGATGTACTCAAGGGAGTCATGACCTTACAAACCTGATGTACACACTAGCATTACAATAATACGCTATTGAGCGCGGAGTGATATAAAAACAGTGAAAACGGCTGTGGTAATTATGCAAATCAACAACAGCTTTTGATCTACGGCTAAGTAAATCGCGGTACGGTCAGTCTGAAAACAGCAAATATGTATCCAAACTCAAAATATTTCTCACTAACGTTCGGTCTACAAGCGGTCGGGCGTATAATTAATGTACAACCGCCTTACGATTGTCTGAAAAAATTAACACTAATGGTCGTAAACCTGTTTATAAATGTCTCTAAGAATGATATGAGGAGGCTACTGTAATCAGCAAGCTATTTTTACTAGAAAAAAAAACTGTTACTTTTCATTACATCTGTCAGTCGTGAGATATTTGGCCAGCATTTCGTCGTTTTAAAGCTTCTTTGGTATATGATTAATCTTAAATCAAGATACGAAAAATCGGTAAAACGTGATTGATATGGAAAGATTTTGTCCAAATCACAACTTTCCTAGACAAACGTATGAATATTATTTCAAAGTTGTCGCAGTATAACAGAACATAGAAATCCATCTATGTCGCCATATTGAAAGGCCACTATTTGGGCGATAGTTTCCATTGATCCAAATATAGAGCATCGAAAGAGAGCCCTAATTTTCAAATGTTGAAAATAAAAAGAACCACAGGCAATATAGAGAGAGAGTCGTTCGTGAGTTTCCGACGATGCTGGTATCTTTATCTTCATGAAAGGTTTAAAAAACCCATTAATGACAATGAGTTATTTTAATAAATCAGTGAAAATATTCATATATGTCTGATGATTTCCACACAATGCAAATGTAGGCTCCTTGACTAAAAATGAATAAAATATAAACGTATTCATAGAAATATGCGGACAGTATATCAAAAATAAGTACATCAGATTTGAAGATTTACAGAGGGAGCCATGCTACAGAGGTAGCGTGCATAACTGCGGACCAGAGGGTCATAGGTTCGAACCCTCTTTTACGTCACCTTCGTAAGCAAAAAATATTTTCCAACACTGGAACTGAGAGATTAGTAAGATCCCAACAGATGTATATCTTGTGTTAAACTTCATGTATTATTATCACAATAAATATAAACTATTACTATTACTATTTATATACTATACTAAATACTACGATCTGACATGAGTTGTTGCTTCATATCAAATGTTACTTAACGAGTCCTTGCACATGTTATTAAGCGAGCCTCTTTTTATCATATGACCTAGAGAACCGCCATCATAACAACAAATCAGATGGCTGGGAGTATTTATGTTGCGATAACAATGAGAAAGTCAAGTGGCTTGTAATTTGGAACTGTTTGTATGATTTTCCCCATCAAATGGATCTTATAGATTATTTATGATTTTGGTGCCGAACATATTTCAATGAACGACATCATTTTCTTTGCCATGTCCCTGTATGTCTTTATTCATCCCTTCCACACAAAATAAGACCAATGTTATGAAAATTTATCAATAATCAAAGGAGTTACGGCAATTGAAATGACATGATGTATGATTTCAATGGGAAAAGTTATCCTTATTTATAAGATTATCGGGGAAAAGTTTGGAATACCGCCTAGTACTTTATCAACAACTTAAAAAAAATGATAAAGAAATGTGAAATATGAGTGCGAAATTACAGTATTTTCACATTTTTGTAATTACGTCTATTGATTTAAATTATCATCGTATCATTAGTTCTTGTGTGTGTGTGTGTGTGTGTGTGTGTGTGTGTGTTTTCTTTTTTTTTCAATATGAAAGTAATCATTATACAGCAAAAATATTAAACCAATTGCATCAATAATCATAACAAAATACAAAATATCCAAGCATTACAACAACATTTCGTTTTATCGATTCAATGAATTTCGGATATAGCAACCAATTTGCCGTGTCCCTAGTAATTCGTTATAAGCATATTTCACTGTATTTTCATTGATATTTTCCCGCTTTCGCATCGTTGCAGAGTTATCTTTCGTTGTGTGCCGTCTCAACTTCTAAAATAAAATGATAAATAAATCTTATAAAGAAGATTGTTGTGCATTTTATTCATGTAAAATATGTAAACAAGAGCTCAACATGCAAGCATATTCATATACTGTACAACGAATAAATCACCTGGAAGAAAACAAAATACTAACACAGATTTAGGTCCGGGTACTCCTGTGAAACAAAACTAACCACAACCGTAAATGACTTCCTACTAGATCATGACAAAGGTCGACAAACAGATATAATAGAATATTCAAAGGCTTTTGACACTGTATCACATGACACACTTCTACATAAACTTGATGGTTACGGAAGGGAAGTCTACATACTTGGTTAACAAATTTCATAACAAACAATAATATTTTTAAAGAAACAACTGTAGATTCAGCAGTACCCCAAGGCACAGTTTGAGGACCAATCCTATTCCTGTGCCAAATAAATGACCTTCCAGACTGTGTGACATCCTCTACCAGACTATTTGCAGACACTGTCTTCTTTATAGAACAATAAAATCAGAAAAAAACCTGAAATTACAACAGGGTCTAAATAGCCTAGAAATTTGGGCAACAAACTGGGGCCGAAAAATGCTATATTATGTCAATGAACAAATACATTTTATCAAATGGATAATTACAAAATGTAAAAAGTACAAAACAATCCCAGTCTAGGCCTATAGATCTCAATTGACCTAAAATGGAATATACAATCATATCAATAAGGTATGAAGAATGCAAATGTAACATAATATTAGGCTTTCTAAGAAGAAATCTCAACCTACATTACTCTAGTAAGATCAATAATGGAATATGGGGCTACAGTCTGGAACCCCCACTAGAAAGATAAATTAGAAAGAATCCAAAATAGAGCAGCAAGATTCATAAAAAGAGACTAGTAGAACACCAGGAACAATTTCAAAAATGAAACCAGAACTTGAATTAGAAACATTACCAGACATACGTCTAAGTCTTAGATTAAAATTAATGTACAAGGTGTTCAAGGGATAGTCCCCAGCACTGCCAACTCCAGACTTGTGAAACTCACCAGACTAAAAAGAATAACAATAAAAATTAATGTTTGCGTAACATCAAATATATTAGAAAAATACCTTTCCAAAAAAAAATCAAATGAATAAATAAATAAAAATAAAGTTTGGAAAAACCATCATCAAACTCTAAACAATATGAAAATTCATTCTTTGTAGATACGGTGATATAATGGAATCAGCTCCCTGATAATGTTGTTCATAGCTTAGTAGAGGCATTCAAGAATGCCTTTAAGAGCCACCGCCAATAATAGAGCGGAGCTGTCTATTCCGTTGTGTAAAACCCAGTATTGGGATCTACAAAGTACCATATTCAGATTCAGAACGATGTTACGAACTTTTAGCTTGTCCGTTTGAGGGCACTGGAATCGAGTTTCCCACGATCATTTATAATATGTTACGTTGTAAACTAAGCAACATGATTGACTGGACTGTGAACGATTCAACTTACACCAAGGAAAAATTTCAAACAATAGCTAAAAATAACGATTTTATGTGTGTATTTCTCATACATTTTTAACATAACAGCGAGTAATACAAAGTAAGTTGCTTCAAATACATTTAACCTAGTCAAATATACATATATGGACTACAAGCGCGTGACGTGGAGTGATGTTATTCGATCTTAAAGTTATATGTAACGTTTTAAGTATAAGAAATTACATTATAATTATACGAAACCGGAAACAGTTGTTTAAGCATATTATCATATGATAAACCTGTCATTAAGCATTCTTTTCCCCAAAGATGAAGCTCGAAACATTTATTCTACACAGGAACATTATTTGAAAAGTACGACATTAACGACATTTTACCTCTTATCCAAAGCATTTGTATTTTATTCAAGATAACGGGAAACAGCCACGTACAAGTCATAGTAAAGGGAGGAAACTCTGGTTTAGAGTAAATGCCATATCGATTTTCGCAATACCTAAAAGGAATACATGCATGTTTCTCTGTGACGTTCATCATGCCTTCCTGTAATATATCGTAGCATGAAAAGATCAGATTCTATTCATTTTATCCCCGACTGTCATTGGCTGTCATTGACAAACGAGAGACTCTTAAAACATTTTGATTAAAGCAAATTTGAAACCATCTGTCATTTTCTAATTAAAATATCTATTTTATCTATTAAATATGAATCAAGATATTATAACTACTTTTTACAGTGAAACAAATATTTTAGAGATATAGTGGTGTTAAGCTTTTAAAGCGAGAGATTAAGCCTACATTGACGAAGTTGAGGAATGCTCATCAACACATGAAAAATAGTCAACCGAACAAACAAAATATGTTTTTGAGACATTCAGTCAGAGAAACCGACATTTTTATTATAATTTTGATTAAACAGTATTACGTTGAAACTCCTTTAGATAATACATTACAGTTGGTGAGGTTAAGTCACATTTTCTCAAACTTAGATTCTAGAGAATACATGCCAATAAATAACAATAAGGTACAGAGCTAGGATATATATATATTTGTTATGTTTGTAAATTATACCAATATTTTGTAATTGGCAATAAAATTTATATAAACTAATTTATATATAATCATTATTATTTCATAACCTGAATATGGTCGATTTGAATTCCCAACTCGTTATAATGAGGCTGCATCATTAATGTCATATTTTATATTAACTACACAAATTTGATAAGGGCCACTACATGAATCAAATTAACTTGTGTATTTGATTGATTTGTTTTCGACAATTATCATTTTGTGTTATTTTTCTTTTACAAGTACTTATCAACCTTTCAGTAAAACATGTTTTGGAATGGGGTCATATATTTCTTCACCTATTTCGTTCATTTTCAAAAGCTAGATTCTTTCTGAAAGTACCTTCACTTTTAGTTTTAGTACTGTGCCTTCGACCATCACAGCTTTCGTTTAAAGTGTTATGGGGCTGTAGTTGTGACACTGATAACTCCTAGTATTTTGATAATGTTTGTCCTGGCAAAGACACTTCAATACTAATGATTTAATCATTTAAACATTGTTTAGTAGTGGGGCCCGTTTCGATTAACTTCGTATATGTCAATTCACGAGTCAAATGTAAAATAGAATAATCTTTTTTAAATTTTTTTCCTCGCAAAGAGACGCGTTTGTTGGGTGCAGTGAAATGGTTCATCTTTCTTGCAAATAAGAACACAGGACAACATTCTTACGACAAAGATTAAATTTTAGTGAAACGGGTCCCTGTTCTGTTACAATGTTTATTATAATATACAATAAGAAAAACTTTTGACGCAAGCGTCAAAGAATCGGACCAAAATGTTTTTATTATTAGCGTGATTCCCCGTTACGCTGCTCTCCTGGTACTTGACACAGTAATACAATGGGAACCAGCATATTAAAAGATTACATTTTGAAATGGTCCCTATAACTGACGTTTGCACCTAATGGTTTTCAGCATAAAATCGAAAATTTACATTTCTAGTAGGTAACTGGTAATACAAAAAATTCAAATCATTATATGGTGTAATCTGTTTCATAACTCGTGTTCCCATACTCAAATGTTGTTGTTCTTGTTAGCGGGAAAAGGTTAAGTACGAAAACCGACAAGTACGTATATACTTGATTTTGTGTAAGTACAAAACACCCCGCATATAAAATCTAAAACGTAAAACTAAATTTTGAATATCGGAAAACATAATGACATCTGTAATAATCATTATCAAAGACAGTTTTCCTTTTATTTACAAAATTACATCATGTAAAGACAGCCACTGAGAAACTCACAACACTGTTCAGTAATAAAAATCCGTATCAGGAACCGTGCCGGCTCTTGCCGGCCCGGAATTATGACCAGAACAATTGGTTGCTCTTGGATGACCTCCTGATACCGCTTTATATTCTTGCAGTACGAGTAAGGATCTTGTATGCTGATGACTGACCTGATTGACCTCAAATATCAGTATACAGTCAATTCTCTTTACAACAGTGGTGTTTGTTTCAGCGAATTTTATTGCTGTAAAGTTGTCATTGTAAAGAAAAGCGACATAGAAGGATTATGCACTTTTATTTTCAAGACTACTGCTGTTATAAAGAGGATGTTGTTATAATGAATGCCGTTGTAAAGAGGTTTCATTGTATTAGGTATCAAGGATAGTCGCTTAAAAAGGATAAAATGTTGCCATGAAAAATGAAAACATTTAAAAGGCTGCTCTTTCTCTGAAAACAATATGATGACAATATTTTATTATATTGATATTTCCCATCACACATACCATTCTGATATACATGTACTTGTCTTAAACAGTGAATTGTTTGTTTTGACTCGTGCATTTTTTTGTCTAAATGTCAGTCAATTTATAGTTAAGATCGAACCTGTACATGGCACATAGTACATTAATCAAGAACCGTCAGCTATCCCTGACGTATTGCGAAATTATTCATCTCAACGAAAGAACTGGTGCGAATTTAATGCCTTATATCGCAGTGACGTCTAGAGAAAATCTTTAAAAGAAAAGTTTTTGCATGCTGAAAGTGTGTTTGAAAGGGTATAGTGACTGCAACGTTAAATGAATGTCACAAAGCAGAAAATTCTACGAAATACTCATTCTGAGATTGATAAATGAACAATACATTTCTTTCCCAATACTAAACATTTCTCTGCCAAGAAATAATATCGAGAATCTTTTCCGCGACTAATTCTCAACAGAGTTGGTGTTGTCAATTACGTATATGAAAATCTGTAAAGTAGCGAAGTTTAGGATCATTGTCGCGGTGTGATTTAATATTTATATGTGTATTCTTCATATTACACTTGACTGCGTTGTATTATGTAAAAGAAATGCAACTTGAATGTAAAAAAATATGTGATTCATATCTTTACTGTCGAAAATTTTAATAAATCTATTGAGAATATCGTACCATTTTCTATCGTCGTCTATACGCAACTCGGTTCAAATCCTACGGGAAATATTCGTAATGAAACTTTGTAATGATTGACTTGTTGAATGGCAGTCCTATTGCTGCCATCGGCTTTTTTGATGACGTAGTCGCCCAAGCCTGACGTTCGCAGACGTTCAGTGCACGCGTTACATAAAGTACTTGGCAGAAACGTGTCCCTGTCAAAAAATCCTGCGATACTTGTATACGTTATTTCTTGCAGAATTGATAAGCATGTTATATGCATGTACTGAAAAAAGAAAACTTTTTCACTTTTTTTTTTCAATAAATGAAGTAGCCTTAACTTTTGTAAAACTGAAATTTCACTTTTCTGTCCATACCAATTTTTTTTTGAAAAAAATCTCAAAACAATTTTATTTTTTTTTTGGGGGGGGGGCTTTTTTTCTTTTCCTTTTTTATTTTTTTGATATAAAAAATACAAATTTTAAAGCATTTATATTCATTGATTAAAATTCCTGTTTGTCATGTAAAATATAATTGCATTTCCATTTTCAAATTATAGACCTTGATAGCAGTTCAAAAAGACTAATGCAGAATTTCATTTATTGGTGAATTTTGTTACGTTTCTCTATAATGTATCTCTCTCTCTCCCTGAATTTATTTTACTTCGGTATGTTTGTATCTTCTCTCTCTCTCTCTCTCTCTCTCTCTCTATATATATATATATATATATATATATATACAGGCCATTCGTTTTAATGTTATATTTTCATATTTCATCATTAAACAGAAACAAGAAGTAATTTTGAATAAAGCAAGTGGTTGCAGAGATGAATAAAGTAGAAATGAAAATTGATATTAAGCTGTCTGAAATAATGTTTCATCAGATTTTTATTTCATTTTCATAAAAAAAGAAATTGGCCCATTAATTATGACACCATTATTCTAAGCCTTACCTAGATTGCGATATAAATAATCTGATAACTCGATCTGAGGTTATGTTTTTTATATACTGAAGTGTCTTATATACTAGCAAGCAACCACAAAATGACTTTTAGATACGAACAATGATGTGTTGCAGCAAAATCCGTTCAATCATATCTCCCAATCATACCTTCCAATATTTAGTAAACGACTTTATAATCGAAATGTATTCTCTAATTTTCTTTGAAAATCTATCTTCATCATTTCCAAACAAGGTTAAAATCTAAAGAATGATTGCCAGCCTTCGCATCAAAATAAACCTACAATACATCATTACCCTGTATTTAATAAAAATAAAAGAATACTTTCAAGGCTGTTTAATTGTGTTATGCTTTGTTTCTTGTGCCGCATACGTATATATCTGAGAATACCGGAATGAAGGACGTGGTATGTAATGCTATGTATCAAATGAAAAATGTCTTATTATACTTTTACAAATAATAACTGAAGGTGATAAATACCCCCCGCAAAAGGCTTTTGTACAGGAAAACACAGACTGCAAGAACCTGAATACATAGTATACTGGTTATGATAGTAAGTAAATAAGTTAGAGTAAAGGTTTTATTTAAAGTAGATAGAGATAGTTATGGTTGTTTGGCACGGTAGTTTAAAAGTGACCCTGTAAAAAAAAAGCAGTGACTTGAAACATGAAATGTAGACAGACAGCCAATATAAGTAAAGCTGTTCACAGTATTGAAGTATGTCTTGCTTTTGTAAGTGTGTAATAAAAATAAGTGGGGAAGATGCACTGTTGTTTTTTTTTTTAAATCACACTTTGGTCAATCCTATTTTAAACTGTTGACCAAAAAGGTTTCTGTGGCTATACGTATATCATTATTCAGAATAAAACAAAAAGCAAAATTTAATGTGCAGCATTTACTAAGCATGATATGATACAAGGAAACAACGAGACAATGATTGTTTTTACTTACTCTATGTAACAACAACCAAACCACACAATTATTGTCGGCGAAACTTGATACATGCTGTTACACATTCAGGTCATTTCCAGTCCTTGTAAATCTATGCAGTGTGAAGTACTCAAAAATCATCGGCAATGCGAACAAACTTACATTTTATTTAAACAAAGATATACAAATTATTATTGAAAATTAAGACAACATAGGGAGATATTTAAAAACTGGGACTATATAGAGTTATAATTCTTAAACACTGTGCTTCTCCTAGTTTCCATCTGTCGACATTTTAAGTTTCAGGTCAATACCTTGTATAGTTTTCGAGTTACATTCCAGAGAAGAATAAAATATAAACAAAGGGAGATAACTAATAAATGGGACCAAGTAGAGTTACAGTACATGGACACTGCACTTCACCTAATTGCCATCTGTCGACATTTTAAGTTTCAAGTCAATACCTTGTATAATTTTCGAGTTACATTCTCGACAAGAATAAAGTATAAACAAAGGGAGATCATTAATAAATGGGACCAGATACAGTTTAAGTTCTTTAACACTGCACTTCTCCTAGTTGCCATCTGTCTACATTTTAAGTTTCAAGTCAATACCTTGTATAATTTTCGAGTTACATTCCGGACAAGAATAATATGTAAACGAAGAGAGAGAATTAATGAATGGGACCAGGTAGAGTTACGGTTTTTGGACACTGCGCTTCTCCTTGTTGCCATCTGTCTAAATTTTAAATTTTCAAGTTATACTTTTTCCAAATATACTATTTCATCTAAAAATCAATAAGTATATAACATCCATTTCCATAACTGCATAATTCCAATGAACATTTGAAGCATATATTTATAAATCTGTATCAAAATAAAGCCAGCAAGGTGCTAACAAAACAAAGATGGGACAGATAGGAAAAACATAAAGAAACAGGACCAAGTTAGGGATAGGAGGCCAATTTGATTTCAACCCTTTATTAAAACATAATAAATAACGTTTCAAAAACTATTGTATGACTTTAAGGAAGAAACGTTGGTATAAAATAAAATAAAAAAAAATGCTTTTAAATACATGATGGTAAAAATAATGGGTTAGTGAATCAGAATCAGGAATGTTCTTTTTGAAAGAATGAACTATATATACTAGTAGCCTCAGATGTTGCCCACCGGATTGCGTGGTAACTAGATGAAATGAATCCGGATGACCAAAGCTTTCCTGGGTGGAATAATAACATCGTATCAATCTGTAGTGTTATGAAGCGACCATGGTAACATATAAGCATGGTGTACAGGCATTTCAACAATTTGTTGTAATAGTTCTAACATTAAACAAACGTATCCCTTATATACGTAATGTACATTAAAGTTATAAAATAGATGTACATGTACATATATTTAAATATAATTCTTCTTTCTCGCTCAACTTCACATACAAAGCGATTTCGTTTACAGATCCTAGCCTACAACTTATATCATGTTTCCTGACATGACGCACTTTTTGATCCCATTTTAATGTATGTAAATTGCTTCGAGAATCTTTCCAAACCGTATCACAATTTCATCATCACATTGCTTGTTTCGAGACAGTTTTCCTATATCTTACTGCCACAAGTGGTGGCAATAAATGTGAAATTACTTTGAAATGAGACGGCTGTTCGGTCACAAGAGCATGTGCATGTGATTTTTTCTCACTCAGTTAATACACTACCACAGTTGGTATGCGGGCATTGCACTGCTGAATAGCAAGTAAGGATAAGTGTAATTGACAAAAATGCGTGATTAAAACTGAATATATATCTTACACCAAATCAAGGTGGGGCCTCCGTGGCCGAGAGGGTAAAGTCGCTGACTTTAACACTCACTAAGCCCCTCACCGCGTGGGTTCGAATCCCGGAAGAGTTATGTTTCATGTGAGAAAGCCTTCCAGCTGGCTTGCGGTAGGTCGATGGTTCTAGCCGGATGTTTCCGTGCATTCGGGATCTTCCCCCATTTGTAATTAGCTGGACGTCTTAATATGACTGAAATACTGTCGATGCGACGGTAAACTCAAATAGTCAAGTCAAGTCAGCCAAATCAAGGAGGAATATGTCATGTTATTAAATGCTTATATACGTACTGATGGAATTTCAATAAATTTTAGCACAGTTCAATTTCGATTAATATCCCATACGCTGAGTCCGACACATGCACTTACACCATGTAAGCGTGTGTCACAATGGCGCGTCTAGGAATAAGATTCTACAATTACCAAATAACCACACATTAAACCTGTCCTTAGAGGTGGTCAGTCATGGGAAACAAAAGTATGTGACCGCATAACAGAGGTTGTCGCTAAATGGAGGTTAAAATATAACAAAATGTTATTTGGGTAATATTGAAACTGACCGCTAGATGCGGGTTGACCGTTTCAAACAGGGCCGCTAATACAGGTTTAATTGTTTACCCCTTTATCATTTTACAGTAAACAAATTGGATGAAAAAAGCAATAAAATTGTGCATCGATAAACTTGATGCAGAACAAAGTATGCATTAAAACGGTACAAGAAATTATAATCGGCTTTTTTGTATTCAATACGTAACCATATATATTTACAATATCTTGAAGTAGACTTGTCGCTTGTTTGCAGTATTTGGTTTTCGTACTTTTGTGTAATTAGTGCACAAATGCCGATACCTTCTTTTTTTGACCTGTGTCAATGTTTTTAATGTAGAGTTCATTTCCAATCTTTCATTGCTTTCGTTATGATTTTATCAATAATGAAATACATCTGTAGAGACCCTTTGCAACAGCACGCGTGACTTCACCCGCAGTGAATAGCACCAGTGCTGCAATACTTTGATTATTTTTCGGAAGAAATCGGAATGATAAAGATAACTATTCCAATTCTTGTCAGAAATAGTTAAACACAGAATGCAACTCTCTTAGGAAATGTTTGTCAATGCTTGGAGTTTTATAAAGCCTGTTATCAAAGATCTGATAATATCTTTGGGGAGATTGATTCAACATTTTCCCTGAAAATTAGGTGTACAAATATGTCAAACACATTTCAACTAGCTACTTACAAAACCGACTCAAGGGATAACAGTCATTAAGTTACCTTGTTGTGTAAATCTTTAGAATCACGATTTATTTATTGTGCTTTTCCGCAAGGATGACGATAAAGCTTCGCGTAATTGATATAATCATATATCATGTTTACTAAAACCATATTTATTTTACGTCGATTGTGAAACAAGTTCTTACACTTATCCCTCTCGACGGTTCCTAGGTTGGACCAGTACTTTACGCATGACAAGTATTTGAAAGATGCTTGCCACCGACGGGGTTCGAACCCACAACCTTCGGATACGTAGTCGGACATACTACCACTGACCAAGGAGCCCTTAAATCATACATTTATCGTTAGTTCACCGTCACACCACACACAATGGTTTGCCAAACTTTTGGAGCCAATGAAGTCCAAAGCACCTTTTTTTTTCGTATTTTGCCCAGGTTATGTGAAAAAATATAACGGTTTCGCGAGCCGCGTGCTCCTACCGCCGACATCAAAGGTGCCACTGTGACCTATGTGACAAAAGTATGACAAACGGTAAGCCACTTAAGTTATATATTTTGAATATAGAATTTAACTCTGCACTCGGCTTCGCCTCGCTTTGATTAAATTCCTTTTTTCTAAATGAACTTTAAGTAATGTTAATACAGTCTGTTAAATTTTGTACTTTATTTCTCAACAAAAATGCAAAATAGTCCCATAAATGTTTATGCTCCAACAAAAGGTTTTCGTGCCAGTACCGCCATTTTCAATCTTCGGTATGCCTCTGCTGACCATCGAACCTATAACCCCCATTCCTGGGGCTGACGCACTGACGGACCTAGTAAATCAATTACACCAAAAGTATGTTAAATATAAAATGTGTAATAACTGTATTATCGGGACGTTGACGTCAATTGTCTTGGTCTTGCGAGAAGGTTACCATGTTAACAAATAATGTTTTGATTGTAACAAAGTTTAAGATAAAGTTAATATATAATAAAATCAAATTCAGGGCACTTTTGTGCAAATATGTTCATTGATCACTGGTTCCGAAAACCTCAAATCCAATTTACCGTAAAATTGAAAATTTAAATATTCTAGAAATTCAAATATTCTTTTACAATCTCGATTCAAAATTCATCATTAATCAGATTTATGTATCGCTTTCCGATGAGAAATTTCTACTTAAAACAAATTAGAAATACGCATTTCAGTTGTTATTTCAGGAGTTATTTAAGAGTATTTCTTGCATTAATTTCCGATGATGATAATTCCCCAGTGTCGTTCTGAAAATGTGAATCAAATCTGCTTACCGATACTGCGTTAAGATATGAACAAATCAGTTCGAGGCCTTCTTGGTCAGGACTGGTGGTTAGTGACTGGTAGCTCGACTCCTGAGCCTGCCACCAAAATTAATTATTTTAGCTTGCAGTAGGTTTATGACTTTACCTGAGCACCTACTGACAGGTTACTTGCAATAAGTTCGGACTTGGTCTCTTATCTTAAAAATATCATATAAATTATGCATTTTGAAGGCATGCACGGAATAATGAATTTATTATAGTTCTTTTAAATGCGACACAATGTTATTTATTTAATTTTCAAGTTGTTTTAACTTTGTATGTCAGTTTTTTTATTATATAGATAGGAAAAAAGGGAATGAAATGGGCGGAGCGATGTGGTTGCCTAAAATATTTGGTGTATCAATTTCGTATAAGAAATTACACTTGTTACGTTGTAAATATCTGTAATTTATTTTTAATATTCTTTTATATTTCTAAACTGAGCCTACTGAAATATGGGTTACCATAACAACCTAGCCCAATATCTACATGCATGTATTTCTATTGCTTGGCGACCAGCATAATTATATACAAGGGTAGATCTAGGTCAAGGAATGCACGGCAATAGCACTATATTAATTTCATGCAGATGCCCAATATTCTGCGCTACTGAATGTTAAACTCAACCAAAACAAACAACCTTTTCCGTCTGAAATGTCTGCGACTGATATGTCCGTTAATCTGTGTATTAGATCGAACCTGTGCATTAATCATGAACGGCAAGACTTCCCAGTCGTATTGATTACTTCCTCTGTCCAAAACTGAATAAGTGATATTGCACTGACGTCTGAAGTATGCCATTCGCTATGCCGTGATAAAACTTTTATTTAATGATTTTCGGTGGATTATATGGAAACGACAGTGAATAAAAAATGGTAATATTCATTGTTTCAAACAGTGATTATTACTATTTCTATAATATTCACTGTTTTGTAAAATGTTAATTTTTAAAGGACACTGTCATAATGTTTTCACGACAATTCAATTGAATTCTACCTTGATATGTTTTTCAGGAAACATTGTGGTCATACGACATGGTGTATGACGTTATTTTAAGCTATTACAAGAAGCATAATTTGCCTCTTTTAAATAATGAAATCTGCTGTAAGTATTTTATTTATTCACAAATGTTAATGGGATATACCGCATGCAAAGTTGATAATTACACACAATCCTAATGTTTCTTTTGTCAGATGTGCAGTATTTCCTTATATTTATGAGAAACTTATTATCGATATGCTTTAACTGTCAGCAAACAAAATTTTCACGAACTCGGAAGCTTTTCCCGAATGTTAGCAAGGGCGTGCCTGGGCTTATGCGTACTATTGATTTGAAAAATCGAAAATTTAAAAACGCCAAAAACCCTATGAAATCGTCGCCTAACCAGTGTAAGACATGTGTCTTCATGAGAAAATAAAGAGAAATCTATTGTGAACGGAATGGCCTAGAACGATGTGACAAATAAAAACAAAATCAAGAGCACAAAGAAGCTAAATTACAGACAACATTAAGGTGTATATGTTAGATACTTTCTTGATCAACTCATCTTTCCCCATCTCATTCATGTGTTTTAGTAATTAAAATAGATTCAATATACCAAACTCTCCTGTTAACTCCATTTTGAGGAATCATTTCATTTCTGTCATGATTCCTGAAGAAAGAAAATGTGATTAGGCATGCAACAGCATGTATGTAAGCATGATAAGTGTTAAGATACATGTATTATATTATGTACTAGAATAACAGTTGAAATACTTGATAAGTACAAACAAGGAATATCTTTAAAAAAAGATATTCCGCGTAGCTAAATAATTGTCAATTGTAACATGAAAAACAGATTATAACTATTATAATGTTGGAAACGTTAGCAAAAGCTTTGTGAAGACTATATAACAAAACTGAAGTAATTTGCAAACTGAAAAAAAGCTTCTCTACTTGCTTCCATTCAATATTATGCACTTGTTGATTTTTTTTAAGTAAAGACAATTCATATGTTGCCAAGCGAAACCGAAAGATCAGAAATCGCGTATATCCGATTAATGTTTTCAGATCCGCACAATGAACTGCACAATTTCTCCGTAGACGCTACCTCTCCAGAAGGACGAGTCCACTTTCACAAATAGGGGAAATTGTTGTCTAAAAATAGGCATGGCCTGCTTCTTATTTAGTTTTATCTTTAAATCTTATTGTCAAAGCAGCATCCTAAACTGATATGGAAGTGTTGAATTTTCATTAGTGTGTTACCTTTTATGTTTTAACTGAAAAAGAAACCTGCTATATCAGGTAGAACGATATATACAACCTGAAAATCCCAATTTAAATTGGAATATCCTAAAATTAAATTATACAAGCCAATGATAGCATTGCATTTACTCTGATTTATTTGCATACCAACATTTGATTGGTTGAAGAAGTAGGTCAAAATCAATATTATACAGCTACGCCGAAAAAAGATAACTTCAAGCTTATGACTTATAGAATCAATTTGAAAAATGTTTTTGAAATACACAAGTTCAGAAGATATCAACTTAGACTATTAAAAAATGTTGTAATTAATTATATCAGCACTGAAACATCTTTATTAATGTTATATATGCATACATGCGCCCTTAACTAGTGTTAAAAATGTTCCCGTTTTGGTTATATCATTGGCTCATAAAATGACTCATGAAAAGAGAAAAACAATGCTCCAATGTTCCAAATTTGGCTCATGCATTGGCTCTAACAAATAAGCGGGACCGCCGTGGCCGAGCGGTTACAGTCGTGGACTACAAATCTTTCAGCCCCTCACCGCTGTGGGTTCGAATCCTGGTAGGGATTTCGGATTTTTACATGTGAGGAAGCCTTCCAGCTGGCTTGCGGTAGGTCGGTGGTTCTACCCGTGTACCTCTGTACTCGGGGTCTTCCTCCACCTGTAATTAGCTGGACGTCGCTATATGATTGAAATACTATCTCAGCGACGGTAAACCCCAATACAACAACAACAACTACAACAAATAAGCGCTGAAGGCACTGGAGAGAGTTTTACGGGGAGCAGCTAAAAAAAAAGGGCCATTCGAGACTTTACCAACTTTACCAATCTGCTGTGTAACTTAAATCATAAAGTGACATTGTTGGCGTGTGTGTCAGTGATCATTCCGTTACATTTTTTAAACATAAAACTGTTTAAGGCAGATCCTTGAAGAATTACAATAAAGGTGACATTCAAAAAGTACAAATGATTATGCAGATCAATGGATGAACTGTATGTCCAAAAAAAAACATAAATTAATGAACGATAAAAATAGAACCCTATTATTAAAAACTTATAGAATTGTTTAACAATTCTGAGATTCGAACATACGCTGAGTGATACTGATATTGGTAGACGGATTAGTTACCACTGTGCCACTTTGGAGCCTTATTGTAAAGGGATTAATTACACCTTTAAAATCATCCTTGGGCTATTTGTTAAACACGATTCGATTTCGATGGAAACAAATAAATACCAAAATAAGCTCTGTTTTGTAAATACTGAGCAAGCTTTTTGTATTTTATTGAGCTTCTGGAACTTAAAATAAATCTGTATATAACATAATTCAACGAAGTAATAAATACGCAAAGATATACCGTTATTTTCAATAAACGAACAAAAAATCTAAATATAGAGCCAAAATGATACCCGGTCGAAAGTTATTACAAGTACGACATATAAGGCCTCAATTAAGACATTCCCTAACGTTTGCTTGATGCGAACTTAAACGGCCTTTAGCGTTGTACGGTTTATGTCTAAGTTAACGCATGATCCCGATCGTGGGCTTTCGTGCACGGTCTTCATTTTTATTTTCAAGTAATAATAAGTCACTGTCACTCCTCCATCTCATGAGCTATTCCCTCCTTCAAAGTCATTACCCCATTTTCATTATCTCCTATCATTACAGGTACTTTCTTCTGTCGTACTTTTTCGACACAGAAGCAGCTCTGAGAGACTTGGAAGGAAGGAAAAGGATTGCAGTGAAAGAAGAAGAAAGTAAGAGTTAAACAGAGAAAAAGATTTGAACAGTGTTAGAGATAAACAGTGACTGTGGCTTTTACTTGAAGAAAGAGACATTGCAAAAAAGGAGTAAGAAGAAAAAAGTGGAGATCAGTGTTTTAACAAAATACTAAGCTTTCTTCAGTCGCGCTTTTTCGACACAGAAACAGCTCTGGTGGGAATGGATTGCAGTGAAAGAAGAAGAGAATAAGAGTTATATTTTAATAGTGTTAGACACAGAGACTGTGGCTTTTATTTTATAGAGAGACAATGCAAGAGGAAAGTAGAAAAAAGTGGAGATAAAATTTTTAACAGAATACTATAAAACAAGAAGATTGGTTCAGATAGAAGAGTAAAATATGAAAGAAAGTTGAAACCTGTGTATGATAGGCCACGACCAGGATCATGCTTTATTTGAGACCTAAACAGTGCAATGGTAAAGGCCAGTTGAGAAGTTAGGAAATGACTGCATTACTTGTGCCTGACTGCTGTCTTTCGTAATCCACACTCTATATGCCATACTTGTAATAACATTAGAACTAGTATTAAATTGGTTCTATATTTAGATTCATTAGTCTTTTAATGAAAATAACTGTATTTCTTTGAGCATTTATTATTTCAGTGAAATACGTTATAAATAGAGTTATTTTACCTTCCAGAAGCTCAACAAAATACAAATAGCTAACTCAGTGTTTTCAAAATAGAGCTTATTTTTTTCCAACGAAAGGGAACCGTTTTATTAAATAGACCAAAACAGTGTTATACGTGTTCTAAATCGGTATACAATAAGGCTCCAAAGTGGTGCAGTGGTAGCGACTCCGTCTCACTCCGGCTTCGTAGCTCTGGGGTGAAAAAACCCAAAGGAAATAATAAATGTATACTATTTTAGTGCTAAATTTCAATACCTGCCTATTCATTTGATTGACTTTAAAACTTGATTAGTTACTATGATAATAATTTCTGCATTTCTTTAAATTATAGGCTTCTTTATCTATCTTTTATTTATTTATATTTGAAAAGGACCTACATTTCATCCATTTAGCTGCATAATTATTTGAACTTTTAACTTGTAAAATGCGCATATACACGATTCATTAAAAGTTGTTTTTACTTTCAGATTTGAAGCAAACACTAAAATGTCTATATTTATTTAAAATGACTAACGAAAGATTCAATTTCCGAGTGTATGCTAAAGTTTATTATCGCAATGTTTCGGATATGTAATTTAAAACATAGTTCGGATACTCCAATTTTTGGGGGCCTCCGTGGCCGAGAGGGTCAAGTCGCTGACTTAAACGCTCACTCAGCCCCTCACCGCGTGGGGATTTTCATATGAGGAAGCCTTCCAGCTGTCTTGCGGTAGGTCGGTGGTTGTACCCGGATGCCTCCGTGCATTCGGGGTCTTCCTCCAGCTGTAAATAGCTGGACGTGGCAATATGACTGAAATACTGTCGAAGCGATGGTAACTTCAAATAGTCAAGTCAAGTCTCAAATTTTTTTAAGCTTTCACAATTTCAGAATAACTACGCTTTAATACGATCA
>JAIFHC010000285.1:0-50000 GCA_021229015.1 Solen grandis | reverse complement strand
TAAACGAACGCATTGCTAATTATATTACTAATTATCAAGTATAAAATTACTCTTTTTTTTTAATAAAATTAAACTTTAAAATTTAAGACCTTTTATTTGAACATTCTACTTCTTACTCATCGTTTCTGAGTCCTAAGAAAAATTATTTAAGTTTGTCTGCATTATATAGATGTATTTTTTTAGATTTTATTTGTATGCTAAGTACGTCTGAGAGCTACGCCGATAAATCTTTCAAACTGAAAACTTGTATGGCTGCATTGCTTGGGCTTCAGGGTATAAAGGAACCACTAGTGGACCTGGCCTGCTTTCAACGATCGCTGTTAAAGATTTTCCTAAACTATAGATACAAGAAATTCACGACCGACCGTTTCAATGGAAACAACCGGAAATGACACGTGTGTACAAATTGTATCCTCTGTGATAAAGAAATAAATTATAAATTAGATATTCAAATATTCAAGTTAAGGGAAATCTGTATTTGAGATGTTTCGTAAAAATACAGGCAATGAGTAAAGATCATGTGAATGTGTGTGGAGTTGGGCCATTTGTGGTATCTCAGTCCGGCATCGCCATGCTTCTTTAAGGTAAACAAAGTACGTGTATCCAAGTGGTATAGGAACAAGGTGCCGTGGTCCAGTTGCGGCAGGCATGATTTATGAAGTCTCTTTCAAGAGTTTTAAGTGTGTCCTTATTTTTTTCTGCTCAGTTCCGTGAAATCACAGATTCTTTTCTTTGCTTGCTTGATCAACATATCAGCATCTTTCTCTCAAGCATTCCCTCTAACATTTCCATATTCCCTTACACCTGCAAATTAACTTATTCCCTTAAAAAATAAAGAAAGAAATAAGAAAAAATATAATAAAACACACATACACGCAAAAGAGTGAGTGCTTGGAACATGGATCGGTCACCTGGTCCTTAGATACTGTCAGGAGAACATGAAAAAGAAGCCGTTTATGATATAGATGATTGCTATACGTATGACAAATGTATAACAAAACTAATTTTGAGGTAAAAAACGCCATGAATGTTTTTGAAGCACGACTTAAATAAATCAAAGCCATTTCAGAATAGTTTAATAACATGTGCATGCATCCTTTAGAAACAGCGAATCTAAATATTTCCACTAGGCAATGATACACGCCATTTTGCAAATAATCCCCAGCTGTTTGTCGTTGGGTCAGGGACTCTATATATTCTATCAGGAAAACTATATATTATATCAGGGACACTATATATTATAACAGGGACTCTATATATTATAACAGGGACTCTATATATTATATCAGGGACACTATATATTATAACAGGGACTCTATATATTATAACAGTGACTCTATATATTATATCAAGGACTCTATATATTATGATAGGGACTCTATATATTATATATGGGACTCTATATATCATATCAGGGACTCTATATATTATATATGGGACTCTATATATCATATAGAATCCCTGTTTGGTGTGGCAGATCGGGCCTGGGGCCACGTCATTTAGATATGTCCGTATATCGGACCATGTGTATAATGTTTGTGTGTTTTACCCCTTCACAGATACTGTATTATGTATCATTGAATATTCGATTTTATGATTTTTTAACAGTTGACACTATCGTCTCTATGAAATGAATTTAAATATCTTAATATTTTAAGTTGTCTATCAAAACATTCCATTTAAACCTTTATTTTTCTGAGCCTTAAGAATCGAGTTGTTTGCAAGGTCCGTAAACCAAGTTCTTAAACCCATGGACAAGCAGTTTAGGGAGAAGTTATCAGATACCCATTCAACTGGTGTTATCGATAGAAAGAAGACATCAGTAATTTGAATCTTGCTTTTTTCTTCTGTTTTCATTCTTTTTTTACACCAATTAATTAAAAGTAATTAAAAATTTTTTTTTTAAATTTTTTTTACAATAATAATGTGGTGCTTTTTTTTTCATAATCGACTCCATGGTCAAATTTTAAATGTATTCCATACTGACGCCGCGGCGTCAACATGGAGAATAATCAGTCAGAAAGACGAGCTGATTAATCGACTTTTTTTCGGACTGATTCCCACTACTACGTACCGGTATATCATAATTGGCGCTCTTCCGGGACTAATCGTCCAAATGTTAGGTGTGGTATCATGTCATTTGTCTACGTCTTGAAAACCAATGTGAGGCAGCATTATGTCTCATTCTGACAATATCGCCAAATGACAGAAAAACCGTCACTCGGACATTGGACCCAAACTATTTGATCTATCATTTTTATCTGTAGTTTTGAACTTAACCAACGCATGTATACAAACATGTTCAACACAAAAGCAAGAGTTATCCATCTTGTCAAAGCAACTTGTCCTAAATCAAATTTCTTACTATATACTAAACAAAACTAAATTCAATGAATTTTCAATTCTATCATTGTCCAGTGAATGAAACAGGATGTAAATTTTAAGCGGAATAATAATGGATACTATAAATTTACCATAATGATCAAACATCAGTATCAGTAGGTTCACGTTGCTGATCAGATCAAACGATCGGGGACTGGTCTGACTCCCTTGACAGGAGCGTTCGGCTGGTCTGTCTTGTTCGGCAGGAGCGTTCGGCTGGTCTATCTATTTCAGCAGGAGCGTTCGAATTGTCTATCTAGTTCGGTAAGAGATTTCGGCTGGTCTATTTTACTCGACAGGAGCGTTCAGCTGGTCTAGTTAGGCAGGAGCTTTCGGCTGGTCTATTTTACTCGACAGGAGCGTCAGCTGGTCTAGTTCGGCAGAGCTTTCGCTTGTCTATTTTGCTCGACAGAGCGTTCGGCTGGTCTGACTAGTTCGACAGTCCTTCGCTGTTCTGTTTTGCTCGACAGAAATTTCGCTGGTCTATCTAATCGCAGGAGCTTTCGTTGTCTATTTTGCTCGACAGGAGTGTCGTTGGTCTATCTTGTTCGACAGGCGTTTCGGCTGTTCTGTTTGCTCGACAGGAATTTCGGCTGGTCTATCTAAATCGGCAGGAGCTTTCGGCTTGTCTATTTTGCTCGACAGGAGGTTCGATTGTCTATCTGTTCGACAGTCGCTTTCGGCTGTCTTTTTGCTCGACAGGAATTCGGCTGGTCTATCTAAATCGGCAGGAGCTTTCGGCTTGTCTATTTTGCTCGACAGGAGTGTTCGGTTGGTCTATCTTGTTCGACAGGCGCTTTCGGCTGTTCTGTTTTGCTCGACAGGAAATTTCGGCTGGTCTATCTATCGACAGGGCTTTCGGCTTGTCTATTTTGCTCGACAGGAGTTTCGGTTGGTCTATTTTTCGCAGTCGCTTTCGGCTGTTCTGTTTTGCTCGACAGGAAATTTCGGCTGGTCTATCTAAATCGGCAGGAGCTTTCGGCTTGTCTATTTTGCTCGACAGGAGTGTTCGGTTGGTCTATCTTGTTCGACAGGCGCTTTCGGCTGGTCTATTTTGATCGACAGGAGCGTTCGGCTGGTGTTTGCTGTCTATTTTGCTCGACAGGAGCTTTCGGCTGGTCTAGATAGTTCAGCAGGAGCTTTCGGCTTGTCTATTTGCTCGACAGAAGCGTTCGGCTGGTCTATCTAAATCGACAGGAGCTTTCGGCTGGTCTACTTTGTTCGACAGGAGCTTTCGTGTGGTCTATCTTGCTCGACAGGAGAATTCGACTGGTCTATCTTGCTCGAAATCGCTCCAGCTTCCTTCTAGAATATTTTTGACAGGATCAAAATAAAACCAGAATATTTTGTGTAAATCTCCCTTTGTACAATATTGTACATCATTAAATAGTGTATATAAAATGATGTGCTAATGATATATATGTACTAAAACTATGTTATAAGACTCAGTTTGATTATGGGAGATTCTCCTATTATATACATATATTAGACAGCGTAAAAACTAAATTATTGTTATAAATATTTATATATCTAAAAAGACCACATACGCACATATTTATGTCAATATAAGCCAAAAAAGGATTTTTTAAAAAATACAAAAAAAAAAAAAAAAAAAATTCGAGTTCTCAAAGAATGAATACATCGTAATTCTCTCCTTAGGACACAATATATTAAAGCAGGCTTTTGGCAATGTGATCTAAATAATTATATTTACATGTATGCACTGTCGCACCCTATAGAGCTCACTGCCAATTTAGCTCCCGGAGTAGCTCAATTCGGTGAAACACATTCAAGCTGTATACAAAATGTCGAGTACAGCTAGCATACTTTTTGACCAAACTGCTGATATAACAGAAATCATACGAAAACCTAGTGCCCGGTTGTTAGTTATTTTGTCTAATGATTTCTTGTCCCCCGTTGAGGAAGGGGCTTATAGTTTTGGTGCCGTTTATCCATCAGTACTTACGAGCAAGCATTCGAAGGACATTTTCAGCAGACCATTTAAGGTCGCATGCCATGCTGACTGTTCAGCCTGCAAAGTATACTATTTTGAATGTTCAAATAGCCGCAGTACTGGTTCTACTCAGGAAATCATTTTTAACCATATGTAAGTTCCCGTTCTTACTGGAGTACTGATAAAAAGGGACGAAACAAACAATTCAACATCTGACCAATTAGATCTTGTAAATTAAAATCGACCTTTAACTTACACTTAAAGGTGATCTTTCTGTTGACTCTGTTTATTTTTTTTTATTATATAACCGTAATAACCTCATAATGTCAAGATGTAACCCTGTACCCCCTGCATGTAATGATCAGTACGGATACAGGGTACATGGGGTTTAGAGGCAGACCGGCAAACTATGAAAATTGCCGCGGGGGAGGGAGATTTTCAGCGAAATAAAAAAGGTTAAACGGTTAAAATGTCAGCCGAGGCACTTTCCTCCTGTAACCGCGTCAAACCAAGACGTTTAAATTTGGTACATCTAAAGAATCATCAGGGCATAAGTGCGTTATAGCCCATTAAAATTAAAGAAGAAATAAAATAATTACAGTAGTTTTCTTCTCCATATTAAGTCAAATATGCTTCTTGTGATAGCTTAAACTTGAACGTCATATACCACGTAGTATGACCACACTGTATTTCCAGAGTAAACAAGCTTGGCTTTACACAAACGTTAGATGGTTGCAGAAACAAATGTTACGAGCAAATTCGTTGAATTCATATCACCGACCAAAAAGTGAAAAAATGCAAACTATTTCAGCTCCTGAAGAAGTCACTATTGCCCCCGAGACTATTCACGTGCCTTTCCGTAAAACAAGTCACAGATGAATGAGTATGTAATACTTATTATAAGTCAAACCTGTCTTAAGCGGTCAGTCAAAGGAACAGAGAAAGTGACCGCTTAACAGAGGTGACAGCTTTATGAAGTTTACATATTACAAAATGCTACAGTTTGATAATATTAAAATTGACCGCTAATACAGTTTGACCGCTAATACAGTTTGACTGCTAAATACAGTTTGACCGCTTAATACAGGTGGTCGTTAACACAGGTTCCATTGTATATCCTTCTACTAATAGTCAAGATGGGTAACTGAACATTTTCAATATGTTTAGGGGCGATAATTCATGTGAGACTGTCATGTGATCTTGGCATTCACGTTTTATTCACCTATGTATGTGGATAAATACATGAGTTTGAAAATAAAAAAAAAAGTTGTGTGTGATTCAATATTATGTAAAAACGGGTCTGTATAAAGATATTCGACCAATTTTCTAATTCTGGCTTAAAAAAACGTGTATATATCATTGTCTTAATTCTAAATAATTTATGTATTTCACAAATTATAGCTCGACTGAAAAGTCTACATTCAAAATGGGATAAATTGGATATATGACATAACATCACGGAATCTTTAGTTTTGGGTATTAAATATATATTTAGATACAACAATTGGATGTACTCGTATAAAAATTAAATGGTGCATAAAAGAATAAACACATGTTACAAGTTTTAGTTTTATTCATATTGTTAAATACTATCAATCAATGGGACCGCCTGGTCTGATATTTAGATAAAGGTCCCTTTTAAATCCTGGCGGGGACCGATAATAAAATATATCCGGAGATAAAGATTGGATAAAAAAAACTTAGATTACAGAAAAAAAAGTTGTTTTTAGATTTTCATTTTTAGTAAGTTTGATTTCATATTTATTTTTTTATACAAACTATAAAATATTACACTAGAGCTTTTTTAAAATGCAGAAACACGGTTGTTGTAAGACCGGAAAATTAATGGCTAAACAACGAAATTCGGATTCATTTTCACGTTAATACTGAAGGTCTCGTTCGAGGCTTGAGATATAAATTCTAAATTCTTCATGGAGTAAGCAACTGAAACTTGATCGCTAATCTTTTTTGTTGGTCATGATTTGACGTGTGACAATTTGTTTTACTACTATGTATTGTCATACGACATAGCGCAACTTAAATACAAACTATTTCATGTACAGATTCAGAGATGTTGGTGTTGTGGTGGGGGGGGAATGATTTTACGTCGACTGGGATACAATTTTTTTTTAATTTTGATGGTACGTGAGATGACCAGTACTTTACGCCCGTGAAGGTCATGAAGAAAAGGACCTCGGTCCACACATTTTGAACCACAAACTTTGCATCCACAGTCGTATACGTTACCCCTTTAGGGTGGAGGGGGTTTAGTGAGCGAATGTAAGGAAAACTCATTACTTCATGTTCGAACATTTTCCCCCTTCCTTTATAAGTGTAAGTACATTATATTAGGGCCTGGTGGCGGTAATGCGGTACCCCGTCCTTTTGGCTCTAGGATTAGATAGGGAAAATCATGTTTCTACCAAATAGTCTCTTGAGGACACCTCCTGGGTCTCTACATTCCACTTGTTGCTGTAATGCGTTATTCCGCGCATTGAGACTGTGTAGAGAAAATAGTAATCTCGTTATTGACTACCTCGGAAGTCTTGTATACGATCACCTGCGATGGACTTAACTTAACGTCTGTGCGTAAGTGTGTCCGCGCAGAAGGTCGTGGTTCGATCCCCGGCCGCGACATACGTTTACGGCGTGATACTGCAGTGTGGCAGCACTATATCTGTCTCAAGTAGACATCGTTTCCAAATGACTGAAATACTGTCGGTGGGACGTTAAACCCATTTTTTTTCTTCTGTGCGTACATCATAGCAAAATGTATTTGAAAGTCTCTGAGACAATGAAACACACATAGTAAAATAATAAAAAAGAAAATAATTCTATAAAAATGCTTTGACCTTCATTCTGAATTAATTTACCACACACACATGTCGTGAAAGAAAAGAGTGTATGGCTTTAATCATGAAGGGTACTGACTTAGTGAGAGACTTTCACTATTAAGACCACCTCGCTATTAAGACCACCTCACCAATAAGACCGCCTCGCTATAAGACCACGCTAACAATAAGCGCCTCGCTATTAAGACCACCTAACTAATAAGCCACTCGCTATTAAGACCACCTAACTATTAGACCACCTAACCAATAAGACCGCCTCGCTATTAAGACCACCTAACTAATAAGCCGCCTCGTATTAAGTACCACCTAACTATAGAAGGCTATTAAGACCACCTAACTTAATAGACCGCTCGCTATTAAGACCACCTAACTAATAAGACCGCCTCGCTATTAAGACCACCTCACCATCCCCTCTATAAGACCAGCCTCGCTATTAAGACCACCTCACCAATAAGACCGCCTCGCTATTAAGACCACCTAACTAATAAGACCGCCTCGCTATTAAGACCACCTAACTAATAAGACCCCTCGCTATTAAAACCATCCCAATAAGACCGCCTCGCTATTAAGACCACCTAACTAATAAGACCGCCTCGCTATTAAGACCACCTAACTAATAAGACTGCCTCGCTATTAAGACCACCTCACCAATAAGACCGCCTCGCTATTAAGACCCTCACGCTATTAAGACCACCTCACTAATAAGACTGCCTCGCTATTAAGACCACCTCACCAATAAGACCGCCTCGCTATTAAGACCATCACGCTATTAAGACCACCTCACTAATAAGACCGCCTCGCTATTAAGACCACCTCACCAATAAGACCGCCTCGCTTTTAAGACCCTCACTATTAAGACCGCCTCGCTATTAAGACCGCCTCGCTATTAAGACCCCCACGCTAGTAATACCCCCACGCAATTAAGACCACTTGTCCGTGAGACATGTATGTTGGATGTAATGATATTTTGTGTTATTTTGTATATGTTCACTGGTTACCTCAGCAATCAAGTGTTTATATTGAATGTCTTAGTGAAGTCTCCGTATGTGGACATGGGTTGCCAATATGGCATGAATAAAGGGCCATTCCAGTGGACATACTGTGTATGATACCTCTTGGGACATAGATAGAACTCATTAAAAGAAATATTAGATCAGTGCCATTTAGAAACTACGGGGTATTGCATTGTGTCGATGTGAAAACGGAAAATACATGTGTGTGAAAAATGTACATGTATCTGTTATATCACGCACTTGATAAATGGTCATGTTATACTGTCGGGGGAACGTTAAACCAACAAACAACGACAACAAACAAATGATCATATCATGGTTTAAGTTGGATATAAGATGGATCATGAATGATCAGATACGGTAATTATACATAGTAGTTTAATTATTGTAAATATGTAGCCGTAATATAAAGATCGCTTGCTGTAGTTAATACAGTAAAATTGTCTGTGTAGTGCTGATGTTTTGATACAGTGATTACCTTTACAAAGTCTTATATGTACTTTCATTACAGGCTTGTGGAATTAGCTCAATCGGTAAGAGCGTCGATCAGCACTTTTTTCTATCATGAGGTCATGAGTTCTATACCAGCTGAGACTTTTTTTAATTCATATTGTTATATTTTTATAGTTTGTTTTACGTACTAGTTTTATGCATGCAATATTTTCTTTTGTTAATTTGTATTTGTTTCATTTTGATTTAAACATAAACATAAACCAAAATAAATAAATAAATAAATTAAAAAAATAATAATAAAAAATTAAAAAATTGACCGCTCTATGTATAAATAATATATGGAGAGGTCGACTTTTTTTATTTAAATCTTAGTTTTAAAAAAATCAAATCAAATTTCAATGCATCCACAAGATGCCATAAAATATATGGAAAATGCTACTTAATTAGGAGTCATATTATTTAAGTATAGTGAGACCCGAGACTCGTGCAGAAAAATATATAAAATAATAACTGCCTCTCTATATATAAAGAGCCTAATATTAAGAGAGTTTTTTTAATAGTCGTATGAAGATATTGTGCAAAGACAGGTAAGATTATAAGGTCAAAACAGTAGAAAAGAGAAAGAGAGGGGGGCAGCATGCTTATTATAAGCCGTCCATTAAAATATTTTTTAAATCTTTTCTTGTAAAGATTTACATGAGTATTATTAAGCAGAATTAACAAATGCACAAGAATGTATTTTAAATTTCATAAGCTTTTGACCCATTAATGTTGTTGCTGCTTTAAAAAAAGGTGCACAAAAAATAAATGCAATACTTCATTACTGCACTGTGCCAAGGAAAAAATAACTTATCATTTTTTTTATATTTTCTTTCCTTTCCTTTTCATTTTTTTTTATTTTCATTGGTATAATCAGGATATATTCTATAAAAAATATCTAATATAAAGGTCCTGGTATGATGAATAGATATTTTAATATTACAAAATTCTCTAGCTGGATTCCAACTCTCAAGCTAACCTTGCAGCGTGCTGTATAACCGATTGTAGGTAGCACCATATAAAACATGGAAACGGATGTTTTTTATTGGTAAATAACACGATTTTGCAGTTATACGCTTAAGTAAAAAATCCATCCCAAGCGATATTGTTATATCGCTAAAGGATAAGATCCTCTTTACAAAAAAAAATAAATAAAAAATGTTATTTTTGTTGTTGGTGTGTGGTGGTGGTGGTGGTGGTGGTGTGTGTGTGTGCTATTTTTTCTTCCACACTACCTTACTCTTTCTTTCGTTTGTGGAACTCGCTTTGCTTATGAAGGTACGGGTTGATTCAACTTTTCAAAAGGAAATAATCTGGAAATAATCCAACAAAGAGTGCAGTTGATCGTATTAAGTTTTAATTAACTAATTCAGGAACAGACAGTGAGTACAATCAATCAATTAAATGTTGAAGTACAAAACCGAAAGTAGAAAGGATAAAATGAATCGAATGTTTCCATGTGTTTTTAAATTAGAGCAATATCAATAAAATGGAAAGCAATTATTTCAAAAAAAATATGATCTTGCAAACTTACCTCGCTGTGTCGATCATCCTTCATTTCTCTACATCATACATTTTATAAACAGCTAAATATAGTTTCCCGTTCGATTACTTAATCTTACGGGCGTGTCGAAATAACGCAAAAGACGAAAATCCGAAATAAACGTAATTTACCGAAATGTTAAATGGGTGGATGATCAAGACAGAAGATTACATATTAAACATAATGAAATACACTTTTTCATAAAATCCGAATGTGTAAATTCGCAACAACGCACTGGAATCCGCGCGCGATGCGTAATAATATCTATTCCCTTACAATTACCTCCCCGTATACTGCAGTATGAATGAACGTAAACATCGTAGTAAAACTGACTACTTAAACAATACCGTTCGTCTGCATCGTAAAATGGCTGAATTACCTCAGGGTGCTCATTGTGAGTTACGGGTAGTAATGACACATGGAGAGTTGTTGATAGACAACTACGTATCGTTCTTAAGTATGTCATCAATCGCTACATTCGGAGAAAAAAAGGTTTCAACACGAATTGTTTGAAAAAAATACAACACCTACAAAGAATCAATGACTTTTTTCAACAGCTATTAGTTTTGACGAGAGCTGCTCTTTGATGAAAATTTGACCCAACATTTACAATTGTGACACATGTGAGCCTCCAAAAAGAGGTTAAACGCTTCGCCTCGTGATATAATAATTCGCACCTGAACTCAAACCTGTGTGTAAATAACAACAACGCACGTAAGCAGATTATTCTTAAACAAGCTTTTTTATTCAAATACACATTTTATAATAAGATAACAAAATGAAATAATGCAGTTTCTCAAATATATAGCAAATGCTAACACAAAAGCAATTCTCCTAACTGCATGAAATCTCGAAATGAATTTAAACATAAAGAAATCTATTCAAGAAAATAATGTATTTCGTAAAATTGAGACTTAAATGGAAATAATCCAACAATGAGTGCAGCTGATCGTACGAAGTTTTTAATTAATTTTGGAACAGATCGTGAGTGACAAGATTCCCAAGGCCGACAGTACTTATCCAGCCCTTCTGCCAATGCGAATCATTAGTAAAATACTAGCGATTCCTTAATCGACAACCAATCGCATGATTGATTGTCGATCTATAACGTGACCAACTGCAGGGTCCGAGGACCCACGCTCATGCGCCTCTTTGTCTGCAATTGTTCTGGTGTGTCATAAAATTGTCGCTGCATTGTTAATAGGCTAAGTGGGTTTAAACACCCTCAGTTACTGCCAAGTTACATAACTGATGGCTTGGTGACTTAAGTAAAACCATCTAGGATGACATCAATAAAACGCACAATAAACCAATTATATAAACTGGCTCGAATGATTCCACCAACAATACTTAGCGCTAAATAATACTTGAATTCTTAAACTAGTATTTCATTTACAGATCTATGCATGTAAATACTCCATATTGTACAATAATCTTGTACTTGGAAGAAATAAAGTTCTGTTCTGTTCTGGTAGATACACATTTCACCATTAGTATTTTATAAAATATTCAAGTACACGACTAAGTTGAAATGAATCATAATCTTAATTACAAACCATAATTGATAAAATTATTTTTTATAGAAACAAAACTAATGAAATTCGCCCTTAAGTATTTAAGTTTTACTCAAGCGCTAAGAATTGTTAAGGAAATTCGAACCTGGCATCTTTAAAGACCCGATAAACTAAAAAGGATATTGTACCATCAGATTAATATCTGTATTTGCAAGGTGGTTTTAAACCTTAACTATATGAACCTAGAACATGTATAATGTACAAAAGCTGAACTATTTTTAAAATATAATAATTTATAACTCATTTTATACTATAGCATGGTAGCAATATGACGGAATATATAGTTTCCTAAACTTTAGTTGGCTCGCTAAGCTGATTTTTAAATTAGCCGTAAAACACAATTATCTACGTAAGTATGCATGTCTAAGAAGATTTAAGATTAATAAACAAAGCGGATATTTCGTTAAAGACATAGCCTATCTCAAACTTACTTAGTTTTGGCACTGCTCATGCATACATTTGTACCGGGAGGCAAAAATACGACAACTAAAACACAAAAACACGATGACGAAAATGCGAAACTATGTTGACGAAAACGCGAGAACGCGTAACGGAAACTCGAGGTCATAAAAAGACGAAATCGCGAAATCACGATGACGAAAAAGCGGAGTTACGATGACGAAAAAGCGGAGTTACGATGACGAAAAGGCGACACCATATCCCCTTCTCATTATGTTTTTCCGCTTTCGCGTTTTCGTCACTGTACTTTCACTTTTTCATCATCGTGATTTCGCATTTTCGTCATGGTAACCTCACGATTTTGTATTTTCGCGTTTCAGATTTTTTTCACTCACATGGAATATCAGATGGCCCTCGTCATGGTAATCTTGACCATTCATTTAGATACATTTTAACTATAATGTAAGTAACTGTTCTGTGTTTTTTCTTTGTAAAATTTTTACTTCTTTCACCTTTTTACGAGAAAAAGCGCGGTAATTCATAACATAGTTTGCATTTTCGTATTCAGAGCAATCTTTAAGGATGGTTGTTGATGTTTCACACACACACACACACACACACACACACACATTCTAGATAATATGGGGATTCGCAAATATTAATATATTAGGAAATCAATGCATCGAGCTATATAAATATAGATAACGGCATAATACTTATCTATATAAAGGTCATTAAACGAATAGAAGTGCATAAAAAAACGGTTTTAATTACATGTAATTCCTATTTGTGATGCGATGTTCAATTTCAAAAAGCTACGTACCATTAGAAAGGTATTCGAATTCCAACATTTCACACGCTTTATGTATGGAACTATCCTTAACTAACTTCATTAGTAAAACAAAATGTGTTCATGTCGTTTGAAAGCTGGATTGGGATATACATAATGGTCGAAAAGTTATTTACAAAAAAATCAATATTTTCGAGATGTAAGCAGCTTACTGCACAATGGATAAGGCTATTTTTTCCAGTCGTAACTCATCTGATTCAACCCCGATATTCAAAACTTAAAGCTCTTTGAAAGGATTATACATTATACCGGTATTGTCTCGAAAGAATATTTATAGCTCTTGAAATATTTAAGGCCGAATGAAAACAACAACAACAAAACAAAAGAAATAAAAAAAAACACACACACACACACATAATTGACATATGACCTTCAGCATTGCGATTTTCCGAATACGGAAGTGATGAGTCACCTTATAGAGTAAATTTCCACCTTCAGTGAAAATGTAAATAAAATAAGCCCAAACTAAAAGCAAGTAGAGCTAAACATGTTTGATTTTGTTAAAAATATGTTTTTATCATTATGACGTCAAATGACTTAACATTAAGTCAGATTTCGCAAAATATAAAATAGATTTCAGTTCGTATAAGCTTTCCAAATTCGTAAAATTTCAGCACGACTGGAAGCTTCAAAAAACTTATAAACATATTATGTGGTCATTGGTTCGAAACTTGCATAGGTGCACATTTATGTTTTGATTTACACTATCTTTGAAAATGATAAAATCCGGTTATAGATGGCGACTGCAGAGTAGATAATTTTTTTATACTATTGTCTTAATCTGACATTATACGACGTCATTGGACAAAAATAAAATTATGCTTTCGAAAGGGCCGCAGATGCCGTGGTCGTTGATCAAAAACATACCTACAAAAATCAATACTTTTCAAGATATAAGCAGTACTGCACTACGGGTAAGGCTGTCTTCGATTTTTTTATCATGTCTGTACCATTTGCCGCAAGCTTTTATATTACTTCATTTTGTGATTCCCTTATCATTGTCCCCGTAACATTACCTTTGGCAGATAGCCGAGATTATCCGTTTGTGTAACTGTCATATGCGGGTTTTCCAAGGTTAAAATGATTTGTGGGAAGGACAAAACAACAAACTGTCGTGCGTTCAGTCAAAGACCTAAACCTAAAGATAAGCAACTCAAATAAGCGTGTAAAGGAAATCTCGTATATCCTCGGCGCCACCGCGATATTGCGAGAAATTGCCGGTGCGCTTGTAATTAAGGGCTGGAATTTTCTTCAGGAAGGAAATAGTTTAATTAATGAAAAAAAAGAAAGAAAAAAAAGATAGTATTTGCTAATACTTCGGCAAATATTGCCTATATGTCACTTGGCTGATCTCATTCACTATTTGTGCATGCGCTAACTTCAAAGGCTGAACTTACAAAATCGCTACCCTGAGCTAGTGAAGACGCCATGTTGCGGAACGTGTCACACGATACCGCATGCATCTGCTTCGGGAATGCCGTATTCTATATTTAATCGATTTCCCTGAAGTGTCGTTTACAAAAATAACGTTTTTTTCGTGTGATGTGACACACTTGACGAAAGACTTCATCGACATTAAGGAGAGAGAGCAGTAAAACTATTTTCTTTTTATTTTTACCAATCATCTGTGAGCGATCTACTTTATAAATGCTATAAAATTATATTTTATTTAACCGATTTCGCCGAAGTTGCGTTTACGAAAACATCGTTTTCCCGTGCAATGTGACCTACACTTGCTGAATTTATTTGACAGGAAACATAGACTTGACCAGCGTTAACGAGAAAGACAGCGTAGAGATTTTTTCTTTAATTTCTACCGATTATCTGTGAAGGAGCTGTTTTAACTTTGGTATCTTTGTTTTATATTTTCCACGTTTCTTAATAACTGCAGTATTTGTTGTTTTCTGAAACAAAAAGCCCCCAAAACATTCATCTGCCTATTAACTTCTCTACTTAAGTTAAGGAAATAATCTTTTTGTTTTAGTAAAACTGTACTGTATTTACAAACAGTAGTAACTCAGTGTTTTGTTGTTTTATATACTGCCTTTTAATATCGAACGTTTGTTTTTGTTACAGCACGCTTTTTATTTTACGTACGCCGATTTGAAAAAAAAAAATTGTTTATTATACCTTTACAGTAACACGATATTGATAATAGTTGTAATAGATAAACACTGACATTTTAATATGCTTATATCTGTATGAGGCTTCATGTCACCTTACGTTTTGCCTTTAATGAAATGTATATGTAGTGTATATGTATCCGTCTCACTCAGGGTAGAAGTGAATGGGCATGCATCATAAACTTGGTATGTTATACATGATACATGTATAGATATCGCTCTTGCTTGAGGCTCGACATAGTGGCAGTGCCAGGACTGGTTGGCCCAGTGTCAGGATAATATGACTGGGTATGGTCACTTGTGTGGTACTCACTTGTCTATAGCGTAATATACATGTAGATAATGTCCACAAATGACTGAAATACTGCCGGTGGGCCGTTAAACCTAGGGTAACAAAGAAAATGATAAACGTCATAGAGATGTCGGAAGTGTTGCATGGGGCAGCAATGGTGGGTTTTGGAGACGATGTCTCTTTCCCATGTAAGAATGGGTCTAGTGCGTTCCTCTGAGATTTTTTATTTCTGAATATTTGTTTAAAAGCTAATTAAAAATGTTTGGGAGATTCAATAATGACTTTTAAAAACTAGATATATATTTGCTGGCCATATAGCATTACCACACATAAAAGCATGTTCGTATGTTTAATATTATCATATTTATGAATATATTTCATTGGTGTGGAAAGGAGTCCCTTAAAAATTTTAAACCAGGTACCAAGGTATATATCAACGTGTCCTATCCGAATTTCATGTGTAAAAAGTTTCGCAAATATTCATAAAAGGAATATATGATTACGAATATTTTGCACGTTTCAGTGATCAACTTTAAGGAGAAATGATTTTAATGTTCAATTTGGTAGCCTTTCCTTCATAATTGGTTACCTTTAGACATCCAAGGTTAATTGTCAAGATAACTGAGTAAATGGTTCATAAATATAGTAAAGAAAAAATAGAAATTTTAAACTGACATTGATGTTGAATTCAGCTGATATACTCCATACCTGTATCTGCACAGGATGTGTCCTCGGTTTGATTATTTTAGTAATCTAGTTGTGCAATTTACATTTTTACAAAAAAAACAACAACAAAAAAAAACAACAACAGAATATGTCGTTTTCTAATTAAGAGGGAATAAGTATAAGGTAGTGGAAGATAAATGGGACCGAAATAAAATGTGGAAGAAACATGAAAGAAAAGGCAAGAAAAGATAAATATAAATTCTGAACATTATACTTTATGTCAATCTGAAATGGAATTTGTTTAATTGCTATGCAAGTAAAAAAAATAGAGAATAAGAAAGAGAGGGGCAGGGAAAAATCACAGGAGAAAGAAAATGGCAAACGAGAGATAGACATATTGACAGATGAAATCAGAGCATTAAAAAGAGAAAGGAGGGACATATCAACATAAATACTGCGTAGTCCAGAACTAGTTGGCCCGGTGTCAGGATATCATGACTGTGTGGTGTGTTGTCAAAATGTATGCATACGCCACATGCATGATATCCCAGTGAGCCACTACTTTTTCTGTCTGTCTCATGGAGACAACAACACCAAATGATTGCAATACTGTTGTTGGGACGTAAAACCTAACATATATGTTTTATTACCAACATAGGTAGGTGTATGTCTCATACGTATTACAAGAACCATTACTTTTTGCCAAAGAGGGTCTTGTAATATTTTCGACCCATTCCGACTCATCTTCAGAAAACATCAAAAGACCACGTAGCCCATGTAATGAAGTCGTTCCGATGCCGCAATCAAACACGGATTGCGTGAGAGAAACCCAGTCATCCTAGTTACTAGAATACATTATAATACTATATACTAGTTGTCTTACTATATACATTATGGGGAGAGACATACAAGAACGTAGGAAGGATGTTCTGGATGCTACCCACTTTTGGCGGGTACAGGGTGTTTAATCTATGTATATTATCCAGCTGTCGATCAATCTTGTTTACCCAAATAACATTGGTCTCGCTCCGTATATAACAAGATATGAACTTATACCCTTATTTAAATTGCAAGTATGAATTACATCAGGTTTTGCTAATCCACAGATCTTAAACCGATGTAGACAACAACATACTGCCGACCTTTTTGTGCCGGTGGCTGTTGCTGTTTGTCATGCCTCGATGTTTTCGAAGCCAGTGATATAAATCGTAACCTTGGGAAAATACAGCATCATGCATTTTATTTCGGGTAATTCCTATAATAAAATTATGAATATGTACATTGTATATGGGAAAAAGTTCAACTTTAGACAAGGTTAGAATTCTGATTTAAAAATTAAAGCACTGGGCGTACTGTCAGATGCGAAAGTTAAAATGTGTGAATAATAAAGTCAATCCCTTTAACATTTTTTTGGAAAGCAAATAAAAAAGGGAAGTTAAATCTTACCAAATATCGGGTATGATATATTATGGTTCATGGTCTTTGCCAAATTAAAAAAAAAGCTAAGGAATAGTTGTGGTTCTTAGTATTGTTCCTCTCATTGACCAATACCTTTAATACTTCATGGATTTGCTGCTGTTATATAGAATTTTAATAGAAAAGCGAGAAAATGGGAAAAGATAAATTTATTGTACTTTCTCATTTCACATCATTCCCATGTGTAAAGAAAGATATTATTTCCTTCAGTAAGTTTTAAAATATGCTCTAGATGAGCATAATTTCAACATTATAAGTAATTAATAGAGGTGAAGGAAGGTAGAGTTATTGTTCTTGGTGGGTAAAGTTTGACCATTGTATAAAGTATAAACTTTATCCCTAAAGTGCTTTCTGAGTTGTGACGGACAGATGCGATTAGAGACACTACAGTCATTTGAGACTCTAACAAGAAAAGATTTCAACAAAATGTTAATTGAAGGCTTTTTCTACTGTTCTGACCTTAAATAGAGGAGTTGATTTTTTTGTTTAGACTGAATATCAGTGTCCTGTTTTCTATAATTTAAATCAAGAGGAAGCAAATACAAATTAAAAAAAAAGAAAAACTAGTATTCAAAACATACTATACATATATAACCCCAGAATTAAAAAAGTAAGAATATTTAGATAAAAAGATCCCAGCTGGTATTGAACTCACGACCTCTGGCAAAGGAACAATACCATTCGACGCTCTTACCGATTGAGCTAATTCCACAACCGTAAAACTGCCATTCAAATAAGGTTATTATAGGTCGTTAAAGGAATGAACCTTTGTGCGGATGAATACAGAATCATCACGAGCCTTTGTAACATTATTATATTTTAGGACCAAAGTTCGAATCTCTGTTTCGACATAAAATCCCGAACTTTTCGGAAAAGATTATTCTGAAAATTGAAGTCATAGGTGCACATCTACATCCTAACTTAAAACGTGAACATAACCAGTCAATCCCAAAGGGGTTTGGCACGAAAGGGGGGCGGAGGACATAAAATAACTTTATGTATGTAAATATGAACCTGCGTTCAATAACTTTTAAATGCATTGTTTATCTATATGTATTTTAAAACCTATTTTTCCACATTATTTTTTTTTAAATTTTATTTGAAGTCCTTTGGGTAAAAATTATTGTATAGTAATTGATCCTTATATTATTAATGATGATTATCTTCTTAGTTTGATTTTTATTTAGTTATTTAATGACATTGTTAACATACAAAAGTTGTGAAATAGTACTGCCAGTATCACTATATAAGAAATGATAATTTACGTATTTTCCAAGTATAATATAATCTTCCCATAATTTAGAAATCGAAATATATGATAATGTTAATGACCTTTGAATAAAAATAAACGATTATTATAAAAAATCAGATGTACCTTTGTGTAAAAAATAAAAAAAGGATTGCATTCTATTATATAATTATTGACTTGCACCTTGTGCGACTGTGTCATTAGGCATGTCGGATGAATGACTCCAGAAATTTGGGGCATACATGAGGCAACAGATGTAGAATTAATACATACAAAGTTTATACGAAGAATTCTAGGGGTTAAAAAGTCCACGAACCTAGCAGCACTCTACGGTGAAGTAGGCCGCGTCCCTCTCTTAATTTTCCGTAAAATAAATATCATTAGATACTGGGCTAAGATACTAAAACAAAACGACAATTCCATTTTAAAACAATGCTATACACTACTTAAATCAGATGCAGACGCGGATCGAACTTACGGTAACAAAAACTGGGCGTACTCGATTAGAGAAACTCTCGCGAGCCACGGTCTAATGTATATTTGGGATAATCAATTTGACACTGAAATACCTCTTAATATTATTAAACAAAGATTAATTGATACATATCTGCAGAAATGGTACACCGAAATTAATAACTCGAATCGTTTACAGACATATTGTATATTTAAGCATTCTTTTGAACTTGAAAATTATTTAGATATAATATGTGAAAATAAATACAGAGTTACATTATCTAGTGTTGCGTCCCTAACGATCGAACCGAGGCTTTGGAAATGAAAAGAACGACAGAGAGAAGAATTTTAATTTTTATCTCTTAAATATATATATTTATTCTTAAAACTAAGTATATAACATTGAATAGTATAATTACATTATCTTCTTTTAGGAAAAAATACAATAATATACATATTAACAAGAATAAAATTAGGAAAAAATACATAAAGTGGGGGTGAAACGTCTCGATCTTTAAAAATTGGAGTGAAACGACTTGGGAGGAAACAGCTTTTGGGGGGGGGGGGGTGAAACGTCTAGGGGAGGAAATGGTTTGGGGGTGAAACGTCTAGGGGAGGAAATGGTTTGGCGGTGAAACGTCTGGAATTCTTCCTAAGGCGGTAAATCTTACCACTCTGCCACTGGTAATGTTCCGTCTACTTACTATTCTGTATTGCATGCAGTCTGAATACATCTTTATGTAATAACCTCACATTATTCACCAAATGTAATCAGGTTTGAAATATAGTCAGACTCCAGAGTTTTTGCTTTTTCAGGGTGGGTGACAGGATGGCTTGCACAGATCTCTCAGTAGTATGGGTTAATTCAGGGCGGACAATAACAATTCCTTTCTTTAAAATGTGGTAGTGTATGTGTTCCATTTACTGTTTATTCTGCAATTAATATAGCATCTGAAATGAATAGAAAATGTAACAATGTTGTTGTTGTTGTAATGGGGTTTACCGTCGCTGCGATAGTATTTCAATCATATAGCGACCTCGAGCTAATTACAGGTGGAGGAAGACCCCGAGTACACAGAGATACCCGGGTAGAACCACCGACCTACCGCAAGCCAGCTGGAAGGCTTCCTCACATGAAAAATCCGAATGTCCCTACCAGAATTCATTTAACAATGAGCACATTATTATTATCAAGTAATTTTATGTTTTGATCATTTTTTAAACTTATCAGATATGATACAACTCATTTAAATTACATTCTGCACACAGGGGTGATAAACTACATGTTCTACAAATACACCATTTTGATTAAACAATTTGGTAAAATGTGTATAGTGTTTTGTGTGTAAATAGTTGTATGGGGTGGAAAGATCAATTATATTGAACACTGGGTGGTTTGGGTACGGCTTTGGGGTCTTATTCAGCTCGGACGCATTTTAACCTGTGTTCAACAACTGGTGTTTGTATGTGGTTTGCGGGGAACCGGTGGTAAAATATTTATTTATATTCTCTTAAAGTTTCCCTTTATATCTTCCACATGCGGAGCGAGTTGATGTGTTAATAAATCACAAAAAAATGATGGAGGCATTAATTACATGCTACCACAAAAAAACGTAAATTTAAGTTTTCACAAAACTTGGAAAATTTATTCCTTTAATTACCTGAATGTGAATGTCCCCTATACAACATTAATTCGGTTCATGAAATTTGTTACAAGAAACAGTAAAATTTTATCTTCTATCTATCTCTCTCTCTCGAAGAAGAAGAAGAAGAAGAAGAAGAAAGGGCTTTTGCTTTGTAAATCAATTTTAAACCAGATCAGTGAATATTTATTTTTACATGTGTTTGTTATCGTCCGTTATGCATGGTGCCAAGGTTTCCGTGTCTAGCATTTTTGAAATTAAATTTCCCTCCAAACCATGTTCAGTATCAGTTGTGAGCTCGGAAAATTAGTTTGACCACTTTCCCTTGAAAGTTTCTTATTTCGGACAATAAAAAGACAAATGCAAAACAAAATCCCGATATTATCTTCTTTGAAAATTGAAGAAAATTCGCCTGTTATGAGATTGGGTATTAAATCATGACTCCTTTTTAACTTTGAAATGTTTATTAAAGTAAAACGTGCAACTAATAAGATTTGGAATAGTCGAGTGCGCTGCCTTACGGACAACTCCTGTTGTTCTTTGCAGACATATATTTATATTTTTAATTCCTTGAGTACTTCCTGCATCAATTGGCTTTTCATATATTAGTTGCATTACACGTTAATATCACCCTTTCTTTATCAGGTCATATGAAGCGTTATAACCGTTCGAAGCTCACCAGGGCACAACATGCTCAATGTGAGCCTTTGTGATCACCCTGCGTCCGTCGTTATGCGGCGTCATCAATTTACTTTCAGACATCTCCTCTAAAACCACAGGGTAGAAATTAATGAAACTTAGCATAAATGATTCTTGGTAGGCCCTTCATCATTCACCAAAGACATGGAAATAAATATGATCCATTCAAAACTCTGGTTGTCATGGAAACCAACACAATTTTATTTGAAAACCTTTAAAGTGTTTCTCCTCTAAAAGTAATGGTAAGAATTCAAAGTCATTTGACACATATGGTCACATTATAGTGCTCTATCATAAGCTAAAATAAAATTGATCCCTTAAAAATGAGACCCCTAGAAGATCGGCTAGTTTCGTCATATACTCTATATAGAAAAAATCAAAATTCTTCAAGGAATTTAATATCATATGACAAAAATGGTCACCTCATAGTGCTGTACCAAAATTAAGGACTCGATCCTGTTCCTTTTATACTCTGTACTACATGAATATATTATCATGTTTGTTTGACCTTATCATCGTAAACTACAACATACTTGGTATAGTGCATACTACTGGTAAGGTCTAATCTTTGTTTCATACAAGTCACCTAACTTCGTATATTGATAAAATCAGCTTGTCACTCTAAGCTTTATAGCACAGTGGTTTCTAGTCTGTCATTGTTTAGCATAATATGATATGAAAAACATTTATTGTTTACAGTAAAATAATATTTCCCATAACCTACTTATCCAATGTAAATACAGTTAACGTGCACAACTTGCAAACAACTGAAGGATTTACTTCCTTTCAATTGTTGTTAACATAAAATATATGTTCCTTATCGTAGAAACTGCGAACATAATGTCATATCGATGTAAGAATTGAAACCTAAAAAGATTCAATGCGCATTTGATCGTTTTCTTTACTGCTATCTGGACAAGTCATTGTAAAATGAAACTTCTGGACACACAGAATGAGAAAACTAATTACATGTATACAAAACATGTCTTAAATCGAGACCCTACAGTTTAAGTAATTCAATAGACTATACTATTAAACTCGGTTAAGGGCATTTGATTTTAATTTTAACACTTAATTTTCTCGTTTCTTAATCATTTCAAAACAAAATAATTAATTTATTAAATATTTTAACCCCGTTCAAAGTCTTTTTTAAAATTTATAAACCTTTGATATTCTTTTGCGCTAAAAACATTGCTCCGACATTAACATTTAATGATATTTCCCCTTTTTTCCCCCGAAATTTATGCCGACGCGCCGCTTATCTGTGAATCTTATGCACAGTTTTTTATATTTGGTCAAAAATTTTAATCCTTCGAGCGTATATTTCTCCGCTTTATAGACATGCATTTATGAGTTGCTGTTTATTGTTTTGAAATGTGAATACATGTACATTGTCTGATCGGACAGGATTACACTGACCTCATCATTAAAGATTTGCATTTTTTTTTTCTCTGAAGTCCCAGTGTCAGTGGGCTCCACAACACTCGAAGACCCAGTAGCGTAATAAAAGAATTGTATGCTTAATTATCCGCGTGTAATATACATTAACACAAACGGACAAACCCTGTGCAAAGTCATATACCCCGCTTATTCAAAGATGTAATTTCCTAATACAAATGCCGGCAGGAAATTATATCCCCAGAACAAAACCCAACAAAAACAGGAAAGTTATTCAAAATTTCTTCCGGCTGTTGTTTGCATCTATTTTGTGGGAAACGCAGTTGCAGAACTCAAAGTATAAGGAAACTATATTTATCAAAACCAAATATTTTCTTTTTGAGATTTAAAAAATTCAAATGAACCAAATAGGTTTGATGTAAAAAAATCAGCTTTAAAACAACTGGGTCTTTACGTATAACATTATTTTTTCATTATTTTATCTGGTGTGCTAATGAATCTTTTTGTTTGGAAAATTAAGTAATTAAAGTACCCTAATAGTATTCTAAAAAATAATGTGTAAAAGAATGTTTTCAGAATGTTTATGAAGGATGATTCATATCAGACTATCCCATAAACGGTTAACACATAGACGATAATTTTGTGAAAATGTTTCGTTTAGTATATGCGTTCTGGGGGTTTTTTTATTGGATACATAATTATGCCTGAATTTGCTGAATCTCTTAAAGAACGAAGTAAAACTTCTTCCTATATTCGATTGTTTACCGGGGGAAAAAGGACTGTAAAAAGGGGGATTGTAATTTAAATACAATCTAATGTCTCAAAAGAACCCCAAAAATTTTTTTGTATTGTGGTGTAATGCTTTTTTAAAGTTTTTCGGTCCTTTCAGGATAAAAGGGGGATTTCCTAAAAAAAAATTTTAAAACTTAAAAAAAAGAAAAACCTATACTTGGTTAAGCGGTCCTTTACCCCCCTTTTTTTAAATTACACAAGGGGGAAAGTACCCTTTAAAAGACGCCCCTTGTAAAAAAACCCCCCTCCATTCCCTTCAAGTTCCAAAATTTTTAAAAAATGATATCAAAAGGAACAAACTCTGCCTGATTCCCGATATGCCCCAATCAAAAGGGGCGAAATTATGGTAATAATTTGCAAAAATTTTGAAATAATTTTTTTTAAAAAATGAGGACCCAAAAACGTTTTAAAAAAAGAAAAATTTTGGGCCCCTTTTTTTTAAATAAATGGCAATAACACCTTTTTTAAAAATTTGAAAATTTGGCTGAGATTTGGCAAAAAAACCTTAAAAAAAAATCTAATTTTTTTAAATTTTAAAAAAGGGGTTTTAAGTTTGACCTTTTTTGGCCGTATAACCCATAATTATGGTAATAAACAATTTAAAAAAGTTTGGAGTGATTGTTAAGATTGAAGATGCTAGAAAAAAAACCCCAAAATGAAATCGGCTTTTTTAATACATTTAAAAGGGCAAACCCCTGACCTAAAACCGAAATCCCCCATAATAAAACTTCGTGGGAAGTTAGGTAATAAAAATTTTTAAAATTTTTGAAGATGTTTATTAAGAAAAAAAAAAGCTAGGTGCAAGGAAAAAATCGGGAAAATTTTTTAAATTTTAAAATGGGGCTAATCCTGCCTTATAGGCCGATATCACCAAATCGAACTTCACTGGAATTTATAGAAAAAACCATTGCAAAAGGGGTTTGAAGAAAAATGTTATGAAATAAATTGCTAGGGGGAAAACAAAGTAAATCTGGTTTTAATATTAAAATGGGGCTAACCCTGCCAAAGGGGGGCCGATATCCCAAAAACCCAACTTGGCTAAAAAGTTGGTAATAAACATTTTCTTAAGTTGAATATGATTGTTTTTAAATAAATATGCAAAAGTGAAACAAAGTGTAGCTGGCATTTTTTAATATTAAAAGGGGAAAAAACCCTTCCTTTTTAGGCGATATCACCATAATCGAATTTCGTAAAAAAATTGAAAATAAACATTGTCAAAATTTTGAAGATGTTGCTTATGAAATGAAATGCTGAGTGCAAAAAAGGAAATCTGGCTTTTTTAATTTAAAAGGGGTTTTCCAAACCAATAGGCATATCCCCCATAAAAAAAATTTGCATAAAGTATGGAATAAACCTTGTTTTAAAATTTTTAAAGTTTTTTGTTAAAAAATGAATATGCTAAAGTGCAAAAAGGTAATGGGGAAATTTTTTAAAATTAAAAAAGGGGGTAACCCTTTTCCAATTTTGGCCCGAATCAGCCAAAACAAACTTCCAAAAATTATGGTAAAAAAATGAAAAAAAGAGAAGATGTTTTTTAGAAAAAAAGAGCTAGGAAAAAAACCAAAGTAAATTTTAATGTTATTTTTTTTAATATTAAAGGGGCATAACCCCAGCCCTAAGGGCCGATTTCCCCTAATAAAAAATTGGCGATTTTTTGTAATTAAATTGTCACAAATTTTTAATGATTGCTTAAGAAATGAAGATGTGGAGGCAAAAAACAAGGGGGGCGAGGACTTTCGATGTCATCCTGAGACATGTGCCAGGTGAGCTAAAAACCTGAAAGAGTTGACGGTCTATCCGGGCCCCTTTTTGACAAAGTTAACTGCGTTTTTGCTGGTACCTTTCGATCCAAAACCACTTTGCTTGCGGGACTTTTCAAAAATTGTATTTTTTTTTGGGTTGCCCAATCCGTAGAACCCCTTTTCAGGGGGGTTTTTTAGACCCACTGTATCAAGCTTTTTTAATTTTGGAGTTTGTTTATTGTTGTGGGGTGTTTAAAAACCGCTGCCCCAAAAACGCAGGGGTTTTCGGTATTTATAACAAGGGGCATTATCACATTGAAAGGTTTTTTTAAAGAATTAATGAAACAGCTTTTTTAAAAAAAAATAAGATATTTTATTTGTCCTAAATTTTTTCTTGGTTCACAGCACATCTGGAATTGTGTCCCCCGAAAAATGTAGCGAAAAGTGTTTTTTTTGTTTGGCCCCCCCCCCCCATAAAAAAGCGTTTTTTTGAAATTTTTTATTCAAAAAATAATGCTTGGCCAAGATACAAAAATTGGGCCCACAAAGGAATTTTTCGTATCCCCCTTCTACTGGTGGAATCATCATTTCTCACCATTCTATATAAATGTTCAAAATAAAAAAAGTTATTCCCCCCTTTTAAAATTAAAAAATGTTTTCAATTTTTTTCATTTAATTAAATTTTAAAAAAATTTAAAAGAAATACCTCAAAACCGTTCTAATTAATGGATAAAAAAAAATAATTTAGACAAGGTTTTTTTTTAATGCCGTAAATATTCCGTCGCCTCGTAAACCCCTTTTCTTTTTGAACACTCTAGGGCCACGGGTTTTTTCTCAAACTTCAGGAAAATTGGTCGGATGTTTGTCTATTGATATTTTAGGGGGGTTGGGGGGGGGCCGGGGAAAAAAGGTAAAAACTTGTAACCCTTTTAAACATCTAGGGCCCCAGTTTTTTTAATTTTTGGGGAAAAATTGGCAGGGTGTTTGTCTACATAATCCTTGGTGATTCAAAAATTTGGGTCACAGGAAAAAAAAAAGTCAACAGGTTAGTTTTTAAAAAATTGTGAAGACTTAGGGCCCAGTTTTAGAAATCTTCTTGATTTGGTCGGAGTTTGCCTCCTGATATTTTAAAGAGTTTAAAAATGGATCAAGTGAGGTAAAAACTGGGTACCGATCAAATTTAAAAATCATTGAAAAAACCCTAAGAGGCCACAGTTTAAGCCCAAATTATTAGTTTGGTCAGGTTTTTTTGCTTATGAAAACTTGTATTTTTTTAAAAAATGGGTCACTTGGGTTAAAAATAGGTCAAAAAGTATCTTAAAAAACCCTGGGGAAAATGTAGGGGCCCACTTTTTTCCAAATTTTTCAAATTTTGGGGTCAGGTTTTTGTCTGCATAATCCCCTGTTTAATTTCGAAAAGGGTCACAAGGGTCAAAAACTAGGTCCTCAGGTAAATCTTAAAAAAAACATTGTGAACACTCTAGAGGCTCGTCTTCCCCCATTTTTCATTATAATTGTTTGGATTTTGTTAATAATTTTGGGGGATGATTTTAAAAAATTGGGTACGTGGGGTCAAAAACAGGTCACCAGGCAAATCTTAAAAAAAAAAAAGACTCTAGAGGCCACAGGTTCACCCCAATTTTTTAAATTTTTTGTTTTTCAGGATTTTTTTCCCCCTGATAGTTTTGTTCTTTCATGCCAAAAATCATTGCGTAGTAAACTTTTGAATCCCCTTTAAAATGATAATGCAAAATTTACTAAATGTTTTATTTTTTTTTAAAAAGTTTTATTTTTTTTTTCGTAAAAAAAAATTAATGTTAATTCAGGAAAAAAGGGTTTCTTTTATAACGTATTATATAAAAATAATGAGTTTTAAATTTTAAAGGCGCAAAATGAAAAACCCAAGGCCGGAGTCGCGGGTTCAACCCGGTCAGGGATACCATCGTCTTAAAATTTTGGGTTTTTTTTGTTTTTCCTGGGTTTGTATCGGGGGGTTCGGATGGTTTAAGGTGATGGATAATGTTATGACGAGGCTGCGACCCCTTTTAAATTTGAGTAAAACGTTTAAGTTTTTCAATAGAAATTCTATTACTTAAAATTTTCAGTTTTTATAATGCGTTGTTTATTATTTTTTTTTTTGTATACTTTTTAAAACATTCATGTCAGGGGGTTTAATTTTCTCGTTTTTTGTTTTTTACCCCGGGTATTACCCTGGGAAAAAAGGGTTTAAAATCACTATGTTTTTCTTAAAAACGAACCATTAATCCCCTCTTTCCCCCTTTATACAGAACCTCAAATTTAGTGTCAACAAAATATATTTATGACACCTGATCGATTTCGGGGCAAACGAAAAAAAAACTTAAAAACCAAAGGACAATCGTTAAATTTTTTTTTGCCCCAAAAAAAAATTGACTAAGGGGTTCTTTTAAAATGTATGCATGAACTTCACTTAATGGAGAAAAATAAAAGTTAAAAAAAGGACCCCTTGTTTTTGTTTTCCATTTTGTGTGTTTGCCTTAGTATATTCAATTTTTGGGTTTTTTAAAAGGAACTAAAAAAAATAATTTTTAAAATTTATTAACCCCCTTTCTCAAACGGTTACCGCTTTGTTAAATTAAGAGAGAAGGAGAAAGAAGGGGGGAGAGAGAAGCGTATTTATTGAATGTTTGTATATTTTTTGTACTTTTTTGGGGAAAAACCCCGTGAACAAAGGCCCCTAAAGGGGGGACTAAAAGTTAGCTTTTTTGTTTTGAGGTTGCGTTTCTGGGAATCCATCATGGCTTTGTTGAAATTGACTTTTTACATGAAATGTTTTTTTAGTATTTTAAATTTTTCGATATGTTTTTTTAAAATTTTGTGGAAAAAATAATTTTCGGATTTTGGGGTTTTTCTATCAATATTTATTTAAGGGAGGGGCCTTTCATTTTTAGACTGGTTTTAAAGAACATAGATCCCGAATAAATGTCCCGTTCCTTGGGACCCCAATCAAGAAATTTTAAAGTCAAAAAAAAATAATGTTTTTTCATTTTATAAGTCCTCCGTTTATTGAGGGGTATTTTGTAAAAATAATATTAGTTTTATTACTGTTCCCGGGGCTTAATGGTTTTTTTGTATAATAGATAAAGGAAGTTTTTTTAGATCCGGGGTTTAAAAAATTTTTTTAAAACCTTTTGTAGACAAGTAAAACCTTCAAATGTAAAGTGAGTGTTAATAGAGTGGTTTCTTGGTTAAAAAATCGTATATTTATACTAATTTTTTTAAAAAAAAAAAAAATTTGGGGCAAAAAAAAGGATTATTCAGTTAAAAAGGCAGACATTATAAAAACTGTCGTTTCGGGGAAAGGGGCCAGTATAGACCCCCCCGGAAAAAACTCCCCAATTTCCCATACAGAGACACGTCGGTAGCCGGATCGAACCATGCCCAAACAGTAAAAAGGTTTTAAACCGGTTTTCCCGATTTTTTGTTTTATTGGTTAACTTGGAGCTGTTTTCAACAGTATTTAAAAGGGGGTTTGGCTCCAAAAACCAGTTCACCCCCCTAGAAATGTGCCTTTTTCCAAAACCCGGAACAAAAAACCGAAGGGGTAACCCCGCCCCGCAAATCCTGTATTTTTTTTTAGAGTAAGCAGGGGCCAAAACTTTTTTTCGCCCTTTTTTTTTTCTGGGCGGGAAATTAACCCAGACATCCGATTCGGGGGGACCTTTACCATGCCCCGGCCAAGGGAAACCCCGGCAAATAAAAAACCCTTTAAAAATTTTCCCCCAAAAAAATGGGCCAATAATAAAAAATTTTTATGGCCCCCTCGCACGTTTTAAAATTTTTAAAAGGCACTCAAAAGGGGAACCGTGAATTTTTTAAAAGCCGCCCCCCCCCTTGGTTTGGGGTTTCTCAGTACCCACGTTTTCCTTTTATGTGTCCCAGCCCCGACTGGGGATCTTTCCCCCGGTGGGGAGGGTGTTAAAAAAACTTTTTTCCCCCGAACTTTCCCCAAAAAAATTTTTTATCATTTAAGGCAATTTTTGGAAAAGCTTTTTTTTCCCCCAAAGAATCCTTTTTTTATTTCTTTTAAGAGTAAATTATTTTGGTAAAAGTGAAAAAAAAGTTAGAAAAAATATACCATATTTTTTCACTAGATTTGCTATGATGCGTGTGTGTTGCCCCCGCCCCCAAGATTTTTTGGGGTTTGGCCTGCTATGCCCTGATTCCAACTAAATGGGGCCCACACACAAACACCCCCAAAAAAACCCAAGAAAAAAACCCGTCATCTTGAAAAAAAAAATTACGAATTTATATGATTGTAATAAAATTTTTTGGCCCCCTTGCGGGAAAAATTTTAAAACCTTGGGGTTAAAAAAATTTGGCAAAATTTAAAGCCCCTCAAAAAAACTTACATCTCAGGGGCCCTTCCAAACCGGGGACATTACTTTTGGCCCAAATTTTACATTCCTTTTAAATTACAGTAAAACTTAGAAAAAATTAAAAAAACTTTGGGGACCACATGAGGTTCTCTTTTTTTATATTACCTAAATTTTTAAAGAGCTCTTTAAGGTAATGTAATCTTGATTGGGAAAAAAATGTTCGGGGGGAAAGTCGATATTTTAATTTTTAAATGTTTGCATTTTTTCTCATAGTTAAAAAAAATTTCAAAAAAGATAAAATCCACATTTCCTTTCATAAAACCCAAAATCTAAAGGAAATTGTCTATTTATTCCTTTTTAGTTACCTTGAAAAGACGAATTATGACCAACCCCCAAAAATAACGTAAAACCGGGGAATCCCGAAAAGTATTTTCCCATTGGATTAGCCTTTAAAATTTATTACGTGGAGAAAAAAATTTTTAAAAGGGGGGGAAAAAATTTAAATTTAATTACCTATTCTAAAGGTGTCATTTACAAATAAATCCAAGGGGGCTTAGTGTATTCTTAATTTTTTTATTGGCTCTATACATCGTACTTTTAATTATGAGTTAAAATTCCATGGAACCCTGGCGGCAAGCACGGTTTTTGACCATTGAAAAGGCGCTGGTTTTGAAAAATTTAAATTGTTCTGCCATGTGAGGTGCCACCTGCCTCGTCTTGGTAGCGGTTAACTTGGGGGTACAAGAGTCGTTTTTTTCTTTTGGGGAATATACAAAAACTCGAGGTTTTTTTTTTTTTTTTTTTTTTTTTTTTTTGGTCAGAAATAGGAATTTTAAAAATTACGGGGCGAAGTTTTGCATTTGAAAAAATCAAATTATAGGGAGTGATAACGAAAAATGTTTTTTCCTTGGTTCCCCAGTGCAGGTCTTGTATAAGATTAAAAATATATGGCCCCCCGTAATGTATAGGAAGGGAAAAACCCTCACCCCGTGGGGGGTTGAATTTCCCGGCCCCGGGAATTGGATTTTCCCCGTTGGAAGCCCTTCCCCGGGGGCTTGTGGAAAGGTTTTGGGGGGTTTACCCGGAAACCTTCCCCGCATTGGGGACTTCCACCTTTAAAAGTGGGGGGTGCTATATGTAAAAAATGTCGAAGCGAGGTAAACTCAAATAGTCAAGTTTAAGCGACAGTAGAATCGTTTATCACGGGGATTAATTTCCAAAAAAAATTTTAAGGGTTTCTCCCCCCAAATAGGCCCTTTTAGGAAAATATTTCTTGATTAATACTCCCTTAATAAAAATAAAAAAACCCAAAAATTTCATGTTTATATCCCCCCCCAAACCATGAATTGTATGTTAGAACAAATAAAAAAGGATTTGTTCTTTCTTTTTTTTTTGTTTTTTTTAGATACCCGTTTTTTTTTAAGGGAAAAGTTGAAGTTTAAAAAAAGTTTCCCCAAGGGTTTTTTAAAGGCCGTAGGGAAAATTGGGGTCGTGGTTTCGATCCAGGCGGCGCCCCAAGTTGAAAAAAAAGGTCGGGAATGTAGGTGGTGCGAGTCTGCCCTCAGTGGTTTTCGTGTAAAAAAATATTTGCTTTCGATTTTCTATTTAAATTTTCGGGGTTAAGGCCCCGGGGGGTAGAAAAATTTGTCCCAAAAAAAGGGCGGGTAGCCGAGGGGTTAATGTCCGCAAGGAGGGGGGGTTTTTGGATTTGAGTGCAGCGACTTGTGGGGGGATTTATTCGTGTTGTTAAAAAGATGGTGTCAAGAAAAAGTGGGGGGTTTTAGGATTTTTTTAAAGTCTAGGGGTTTTATCAGGGTTTTTGGGGGCCCCCCATATTTGTCTTAAAAGAAATTTTCAAAATTTTTAAAAAATTTTCTGGTGGGGGTGAAACCCCAATTTTTGCATGATTATTCACGTAGTTATGCGCTTTCAATTCTTCTATAAAAAAATAAGGTAATTTCCCCAATTCCCTTTGTCGTCTTTCAGTTTGCTTTTTTAATTTTCCTTCCTCTAAAAAACACACCGGTTTCTTTTAATTTTTACATGTGGGGTTTCGTTCCCGCATGGTTACAGGGGGGGGGGGTTTTGCGAAATGATCCCTGCTATGTCGAAAATTTGCCCCAAATTTTAAAATTTTCATTTGTTATTAAGATAAACTAAAAGGGGAAAAATGCAATAATCGGATGGTAAAAAAAAAAACCCAAACGCCGGACATATTGTCAAGCTTTGATTTACAATTTAAAAATTAAAACCAATAATTTTTGGTAATATCAACAAAAAAAAGTTATTGGGGGGTGTTGCTTACCCGGTTTAAGTCGTTGGCTGCCCCTTTAGAACTTGGGGGAAAAGACCCTCAAGGAGTTCCGCCCTAGTAGTGGTTTTTAAGCCCCTTCCTCTTTACTTATCCAGACACCCCGTAATGGGGGTTTTACCTACCCCTTTCTAACCCAAAAAGGACAAGTAGTTTAAAAAACCCCACCCCTTTAAAAAACCAACTGGGGTCAAGGGGGTTTTCCTCCCCCTTACTTATTTTCCGACCCCGGGTCTGTGGTTTTTAAAACCCCCCCCTTTTCCCCTTTTCCAGAAGAAGGCAAGTGGGGTTAAAACCCACCCCCTTTCTTTCCAACTCGCGTCTGTGGTTTAATTTCCCCCCTTTAAATTATCCCCGACACCGGGGCAAGTGGTTAAATCTCCCCGTTTAAAATTTTTCAAACAAACCCGGGGTTTTAAATGGTTTTTAAATCTCCCCTTTTTCATTTTTTATACCCGGGAAGGGGGGTTTTAAATTTCCCCCCCCTTTCAATTTTAAACACCGGGAGGGTTTAAATCCCCTTTACTTTCCCCCACCGGGTAAGTGGTTTAATTCTCCCCATTTTAATTATCCAACACCCCGGGAAGTGGTTTTTAAATCCCCCCCCCCCCCTTTCTTATTTCCCTACCCCGGGAGTGGTTTAATAAACCAATTTCATTATCCCTTTTAGGGGGTAATTGGGGTTTTAAAAAAATTTCCCCTTTTCTTATCCCCCACCGGGGCAAGGGTTTTTAAATCCCCAGTTTCTTTTGCTTTTTCCGGGTTTTAAGGGGGGTTTTAAAATCTCCCCCCTTTTTTTTATCCCCACACCCGGGGCAAGGGTTTAATTTCTCCCCCTTTACATTTGAAACACCCCCGGTTTTAAGTGGTTTAATATCTTCCCCCCTTTTTTATTATCCAAAAACCGGGTCAAGTGGTTTTTAAAACCCCCCCCTTTTTTCTTATCCAACCCGGGTCAAGTTTTAATATCCCCCCCCTTTCTTTAATCCCCACAGGGTCAAGTGGGGGTTTTTTCTCCCCCCCCTTTCATTTTCCTACCCCGGGTAATGGTTTAATATTCCCCCCTTTTTTATTTCCAGGGGCCCCGGTCAAGTGGTTTAATTTCCCCATTTACATTATTTCCCCACCGGGAATGGGGGTTTTTAAATCTCATTTATTTAAATTTTCCCCCCAGTTTAAAAAAGGTTTAATATCTCACCCCTTTTAAATTTCCATCACCCGGTCAAGTGGTTTAATATCTCCCCTTTTTAAAATTTTTCCCTACCCGGGTCAAAAGGGTTTTTAAATTTGTAAAAATTTTAAAATATTCAGACACCCGATTTTAAATGGGTTTTTAAATTCCCCCTTTTTAAAAATTTCCATACACCCGGGGCCCCAATGGTTTAAAAATTTACCCTTTAAATTTCCATTTTCCCCCCGGGCAATGGTTTTTTTTTCCCCCCTTTTAAAATTTTTCCAACCCGATAAGTGGTTTAAAACTCACCCCTTTAAATTTTCCATACACCGGTCAAAAGGGGGTTTTAAAATTTTCACCCCTTTACATTATCGACACCGGTCAAGGGGTTTTTAATTTCACCTTTTAAATTATCCAGACCCGGGCCCCAATGGTTTAATTTCACCATTTTTAAAATTTTCCAGCCCCCCCGTAAAATGGTTTAATCCCCCCCTTTTTCTTTTTCCGACCCGGTCAATTTGGTTTAAAAACCCCTTTTAAATTTCCAAACACCGGGTTTTTCCCCGGGGGGTTTAAACCTACCCTTTAATTTCCCGCAGGGGGTTAAGGGGTTTTTTAAAACCCGTCACTTTCTTTACCTGAACCGGTCAATTGGTTTAAACCTCGCACTTTACAAAACCCCGGCCCCAGGTCAGTGGTTTTTACCCCCCCCCCTTTTCATTTTTGACCGGGTCAAGGGGTTTAATTAATCCCCCTTTAATCACCAGGAAAAGGTTAAGGGGGATAATACCTCCCCGGTACACAGGATCAGGTGGTTTAAACCCCTTTAATTTCCAAAAATCGGAAAAAGGGCTTTAATCCTCCATTTAATTCCCCCAAACCGTTCAAGTAGTTTTAAACCTCGCCCCTTTACATTACCCCGCCCAAGGCCCAAAGGGGGTTTAAACTCACCCTTTACTTTTCCCCGAGCCCGGTTTTTACATGGTTTAAAAAACCCCACCCCTTTACATTATCATGAAAACCCCGGGTTTACAGGGTTTTAAAAACCTCCCCCCCTTTAAAATTATAGGGGAAACGGTTAAAATGGTTTTATACCTCCCTTCATTATTGGGGGCCGGGTCAAGTGGTTTAATACCTCACCCTTTACCTTACCCCGGACCGTTTAAAATTTTGGGTTTTAAAACCCCCCCCCTTTTTAAAATTTTTCCTGACCGGGGTTTAAAATGGTTTTTTTGTTTCCCCCCTTTTTTCTTTTATCCAAAAAACCCGGTTTTTCCCCCCTTTAAACTAAAAATTTTTGTGATTTTTAAGCAAAGGGTATACCAAGGCTCTTTTTACTTGTTTATGTGGGGCCCCGGGGATAAACCCAAAAAGGGTTTAAAACCCAAAAAGACTTTTAAACCCTTTTGGGTTTTCCGGGGGTTTAAAAATTCATGTGTTAGAAAAAAAACATTTTTTATCAAAAATATGCGAACATTTTTTAAAGTGCGTGTATGTCCCCTTAAAAACCAAAAACCCCCAGGGACTTGCTACTGTTTTTCTTACCCCACTGTATTGTTTAAAAAAATTTTGGGGCCGGGGGACTCATTATTTTTAAAAAATTTAAAACGTACTGGGAAAAAAAATGCATGGGGGGCGAGAACTTTGGGGTTGCAAGTTTTGCCCCCGGAAAAAATTTTTTATTTTATTTAAGTACAAAAAAAAAAAAAAGATGTTCACGTGCATCCTGTTTTTTTAATTTTCCCAAAAAAAAAGGTAAAAAAAAAAATGATTTGGGGGGTTCGAAACGAAGCTCAAATTAAAAATTTTTAAAACCAAAAACCCCTGGGGGGGAAAGGGGCTCTGGGGGGGGGGGGGGGGGGGGGGGGGGGGGGGGGACCCGGTTGTGTGAGGTTGTATGTCATTTTTTCGGGTTGTTTTTTTTTAGGGGGGGTTTTTTAAAATCATCATATAAGGTTGTAATATTATCATATGGAGGTGTTATTTTTAATTTTTAAAATTTAAAAGGGAATTTTTGCGAGGTTTTTAAAGTCATTTATGGGGGGCTAATTCATTATGTGGGGGGTTTTTTTTTCCAAAATTTTTTTTGGGTTTTTGTTGTCCTTCTGTGATGTCCCCCTTAAAAAATTTTTGATGCAGTTTTTTCTTCCTTGATGTCCCCCCTTTTTTTTTTCTGTGGGTCAGTTTTCCTTCGGGGGTTTTTTCCCCTTAATTTCGTGGGTGCAGTTTCCTTTTGTTTTGTCCACTTAATTGTGTGTGGTGCAGTTTTCCTTTGGATGTCCCCTTGACTTGCTGGGGGTGCATTTCCTTTTTTTTTTTGTCCAAAAAAATTGCTGTGTGGTGCGTTTTCCTTTTTGTGATGTCCCCTTTACTTGCTGTGTGGTCAGTTTTTTAAAATTTGTTTTTCCCCTTAATTGCTGGGGGGTTTCAGTTTACCCCTTTCCCCCATGTCCCCCTTTACTTTCTGTGGGTTTTTGGGGGGTTTTTTTTTTTCCCCCATTTTTTTTGGGGGTGGGGCAGTTTTCCTTTTGATGTCACCCTTTTTTTTTTTTTATTTTGGGGTTTTTAAAAACCAAAAAATTTTTAAAATTTTTGTGTTTGGCATTTTCCTTTGTATTTTAAAACCCTTTTTTTTTTTGGGTTTTAGGGAAAAAAACCCCCATGTTATGTTTTTCATTTTTTTTACATTTCAAGATTTTTTTTTTTAAATTTGTGGAATTTTTTCCAAAAGCCGAAAAAAAAAAAAAAAAAAAAACAACAAAAAGCGAGCCTGGCGAGCTTTTTTTTTTTTTCTAAACGGGGGAAGATAAACTTTTTTTTATTCAACATTACCAAGAAAATTTTTTTTTTCCCCCTTTTTTTAAAATATGGGGGTTGGGGGGTTTGATTTCCATCGCTTGACAGTATTTAGGCATATAGCGCCCCCCCCCCCCAATTTTCAAAGGGGGGGGGGAAAACCCGGAAAAGGGCCCCCCGGAACCCCCCGGGTAGAACCACGACCCCCCCCCAAGCCCCCCCGGAAGGTTTTCCCCCAAATGGGAAAACCTAATGACCCCCCCCGGGGGGTACGAACCCCGCGGGGGGATGGGCAAAAAAAGAGTTAAAGTAAAAGGGGGTTTTTTTCCCCCGCCCCCGGGGGGCCCCCGCAAAAATTTAAAAAAAAAAACGGAAGAATGAAAAGAAAAAACCCAAAAAAATTTTTTTGCCCCTTTAAACCCCCCTGACGTATACACGCAGTAAACAGGAAAGTAGTACGGATGACGTCAGAAAATATAAAAAATATCCCCAAACCCCCCCCCGGGGGGGGGGGGAGGGAGTGTTTTAAAAAAAAGCGACTTTCCCTTTGGGCCCCGGGGGCCGAAGCAAATTTTTTTGCCCCAAAACAAGGGGGAAGGGAAAAAAAGAAAGAAAAAAAAAATTTCACTTGACCCCTTAAAACCCCCCCCCGCCATAAAAGCAGTAAAAAACCCCCCGTCACGGATGGTCAGAATATATAAACAACCCCGGGGAAAAAAATATAAAGCTTTTAAAAATTTTTCCCTAGGCAGTTTATCCCCAATGTAAATTGGCGTTTGGGTTAAAAAGTATTCAAAATTTTTGATAAAATTTGTTTTAAAAAAAATTTTTTTTTCCCCCCAAAAAAAAACCCCTTTTTAAAAAACCTTTTTTTTAAAAAAAAAAAATTTTTTGAGAATTAAAAAAAAAATTTTATAATAAAATTAAAAAATTTTTTTTAGTCAATTAAACTAAACCCCCCCCGTTTTTTTGATTTCCATTCAATGAAATTTTTACTAATTACTTTTTTTTCCCCCTTTTTTAATTTTTCAAGTTTTCCCCATCAGGAAATTTTTTTTTTATCTTTTCAGATGAACCACTGATAAAAAAAAATTTTAGAAGCAAAAAATGTTATGTTTGCTTTTTTAAAAAAAAAGATTTTATTGAAAAATTTATAAAAAAATTAGCGTAGCTTCCGGGGGGACTCCTACCATTTTTTTTAAAAAAATTTTTTAAAAAAAAAAATAGCCGGCAGGCGAAATGTGGTGAACAATTTAAAATTGTGCTTGTTTTTTAAAATGTTTTGAATTTTATAAAAATATTATGTTTTATGAAAATAAATTAATTTTTTAAAAACAAATTTTGGGGAAAAACGTGTTTTGTTTAAAATCAAAAATTTTTCAAAATTTTTTAAAAATTAAAATAAAAAATTTGGTCTCCAGTTCAGAAAAATGCCCAAAACCAAAAAACCCTTATTCAAAAATGAAAAAAGATTTACTGCGGGACGAAAATTCCCGCCCCCTAATATTCATTTTTTTCGTAAAAAATTCCCAAATACATGACGTTATTTTAAAAAAAGGGGGTGTCGTGTTAATACATGAATTTTTTATTTTTTTACCCCCTTCCTTCAAAGACACTCTTAGGTTCTTAGGTAAAATAAATCTGCTTTGGTTTTTTTATCTTTGAGGCAAAATGATTAATTTCTTTTCCTTGGGGTTTAAGGGTAGTATTTTTTAAACGGAGCATAAAAAAATTTAAAAAGTTGTTAAAATTTTTAAAGCCTTTAAACTTTGTTTACTAATGAAAAAGCATAATGCACGAAAATATATGTTCTATTTTGTAAAAATTTGCACCCCAAAGACGAGCTTAAGGGTTTAGTTATGTGTTTTTGTTATTAAATTTATTTTTTGGGGGGTCCTAAAAGGATGTCCTATGGGGGGCTGGTTTCACTTTTTTAGAAAAAAGGGAAAGTGTTTGTTTTGCGTAAAAAAGGAAAAAAAAATCCACGAAGGATTAAATTTAATTTTTTTAAGAGTACGCAGCGCGCGAAATGTTAAGTTTTAAAGTATCCCTCGAGATGAAAGTTTCCATTTATAAATTTTAAATTTTTTTTTTTTAAAATTTTCTTTTTCTAAATCCTGTAACCCGAAAATTTAAAAAAAAAGTATCCGGAGATCTATATCCCAAAATTTTGAGAATGAAAAAATTACTGATAAAAACCGTTTTAAAAAAAAGAAAAAAAATAAATTTTAAATGTTAGTCCCACGTGACTTAAAAAAAACGTGGAGTCATGGTTAAAGGTACTTTGATTTTTAAATAATTACTTAAAAAATTCCCCATAAAATGGGGTTTTTCCCCCTTTTAAAAAAAAACCCCAAAAACCCAATCAGATTTTTCCCCGGCATGCAAATATCCAAATTCCCCCGATCCTTCCGGAGGAAATCACAAATTTGTAAACCCAAAATACTCCAAAAATCTTTTTTGAATGGACTTTTTGGGGAATACAAAATTTGGAAAATTCTTGCTATTGCTTAAGAGGGATTTTAAAAATTTGGGTTTCCCTTTTAAAAAAACGTTCAATAAATGAAAAAAAAGGGAAAAAGGTTAAAAGGAATAAAAGGAACCAACCGGTTGTCAATTCGAAAAATTTTGGACTTCATGAACAGTAATGTGCGAATAACCGGGGTGGAGAGAACAAAAACACAGGGATTTTTACCCGTAAAGGGGGATAAAATGAAGGATGTAAACTAATCAACGGGGCACAAAGTCCCCTTGGAAAAAGAAGGACAATGCACCGCACAGTAAACCAAATCGCATCTCAGAAAAGGGAAAAGCACCCAGAGGTCAAAAGGGGGAATTTTTGGGGAAAAGCACCCCCCCAAAGTCAAACAACCCCCCAGAGATTTGGTCCTTTTAAAGCTTAACCCCCTCGCTGATTCTTTTTACCTCACCAATGAATTACAATCATATGATAATATTCAACCCACTGATATAAAAAAAACCCCACAAATATTAAACTCCCAAAGTAAACGATCCCTTTTAAAAAACTTATGGCCCATCAAACTCAAACCGAAATGACAGCTGTGGCGTTTTTCCTTTGGGGTTTTTGTTGAGTTATTTTTTTCCGTTACTTAAATGTTTTTAAAATTTTTTGTGGGTGTTCAGATTTGCGTTTTAGAGATAAGCATAAAACAAGAAAAAAATGATTTAATGATCCTAAATTATTTTCAAATTAAAACTAGCAAAAAAAAGAAAGATTATACTTATTCAAATTTTTTTTTCGTGTGTTTTTTTTTAAAATAACTAATTTAAAAGTCAAAATTTAAAAACCCCCCCCTTTAACAGAACTTGAATTTTTATTTAAAAAAAATTGATTAAAACTAGAAAAATGCATGTGTTTAAAATAAAGTAACGTGATAATTTTATAGTTAGTTTTTTTTTTGTTGGGGTTTCCCGTAAAAGAAAACCCCCTAAAATTTTTTCGTGGCCCCCGGGAAAATCCTTTTTCCTTTTTATGTTTTAATTTTTAAAAGGATTGATAAAGACCAATAAAATTTTTTATTGGGGTTTTTTTCGGAAATTTTTCCCTTTTGGGTTAGGGTTTCCCATTTTTGTTTTCCCCAAAAAGCCTAAAAAATGGCCCCATTTATACATTTTAAAGCTTACACTAAAATTGAAAATGGAATTTTTTGGGGTTGTAATTTTTTTTTTACTAGTCCCCAAAAGATAAAACCACCGTGCCAATTTTGGGAAAAACACCGAAAAAAGCTTAAATGGGCCCCAAGTATGGGGTTTTGCCTTTGACCCCAAAAAAGCAAATTTTTGCCCGGGGTGTTTGGGGGGAAAGCGATGGTTTCCAAAATTTCTAGTCCCAAAAGTAAAACACCGATGCCCACTTTTGGGAACCCGAAAGTTTAAAAGGCGCACAAACGTACTGTTTTAGCCTATTGACTAAAATGCAATTTTTGCTCGGAGATGTTGGGGCGTGAAATTGCGATGGCTTCAATTATACTAGTCCAACTAGCATAAAAACCACCGATGCTGATCTTTGGGAACTAACCGAAAAGTGCTTAAATGGCTCACACCGGTACCGTTTTAGCCTATTGGCCAAAATGCAATTTTTGCCCCCATGGCTCACAAACGTATTGTTTTAGCCTATTGACAAACATGCAATTTTTGCCCCAGGGATGTTGGGGCGTAAAATTGCGATGGTTTCCTATTGTACTAGTTCCAACTAGCATAAAACCACCGATGCCGACTTTTGGGAACGCACCGAAAAGTGCTTAAATGGCGCACAAACGTACTGTTTTAGCCTATTGACAAAAATGCAATTTTTGCCCCGGGGATGTTGGGGCGTGAAATTGCGATGGTTTCCTATTGTACTAGTCCCAACTAGCATAAAACCACCGATGCCGACTTTTGGGAACGCACCGAAAAGTGATTAAATGGCGCACAAACGTACATCAATGCCAATATCTATTCGACTGGGTATTTTTCGTTGAGTATTTTTCCCTTGCGTATCTAGTTTCGCCTAGCTTTCGTTCTCAGCGTAAAGTCCTAATCGAATAGGCCCAATATTTATATAGACGATACACATAGATATCAACAAGGATGGACACTATTTTGGGTGTCCACTCGCCTAAACTCATTTTTTCTCAAAATTATTGAATAAATCTACGCAATCTATTTACGGAATCAATAGAATATGCATTTATCTACCGAATTATAGAAACATATCATGAAAGTTATCTCTCTTTGTCTGCTTATTCGTTTCTGCCAAAAGGACAACAACCTGGATCACAATTTGGAAACTAAAACAATCGCAATATCGCTGACCATTACTGCAATGTAAATATTCAAACCATTCCCAAAAAAGTACTTTCACTTCTTTCTTTCACGAACAGGAGCAAGTCCCTGCACTTAGCCCGCGATATACATAACAAGTTTTATTTTTCTCTTTTGCCTTAAATAAACGATCTCATGATTACTGATAAACGCTTACTTTTAATTCAGTGAAATTTCATTGTATCTGACAGGATTTTGCATGTGTAAAAATAGAGAGCAATCATTATAACACTAATATACAGATAAAAACAAAATATTTCATTTCTTAATGTGTTGCATGATACCTAAATATTTCGTTGGATTTTGTGTAACACTCTAGAAGTCCTCCGTCATTTGATTGAGTATTTAGCCCACTGGCACTAGAACCGCAAAATTGCCTTTCTCATTGGAATCTAGATCATCAAAAATATATACGTTTTTGTTCTCCGGTACTGTATATTTAAACACGGTAAGGAACAGAATCTGACATTACCTGATTACAAGGTTGTATCTATTTACAGATGTATGCTATCATCATAGTCTGTGCAGGTTCGGTCAGTCTGATATCAAAGTAACACATAACGAATCATGGTCAAAAGGCAACCTTGAATAAGAAATAGCGCGAAGTGTCTGACTGACTGATAATTTGTTTAATTAGGGTCCGTCTGCCTACTAGGCTCTGTGGGCGGACCCGAACACAAGTGTCAACAGTTTGTATATCTTTTATATGTCTGATCCTTTGCTTAAGGTGGGGGTGTTGTTGAATCTGGCGATTTGATTTGACATCGACAGATAGCGTGAAATTGCACGCGTATTTGTTTTAATTTACGTCATCCAATCGGAAGCACCGAAATGACAAACCGGAAGTAATAATGAGATGCCAAATTACATTCCTTATCATTATCATTCATTATCATAATAATTTATTAATTATTATTGTTTGTGGAGCATTGATATTCGTTGATATTGTGGAGGGTTTAAGCCAATATCAATTGCCACCAAGATACTCACCTTAATCCCCGTTTATATCACGTTTGCGACCGACTTGCGACCAAAAAATGGCATCCTCTCGCTATTACTCGCATTGACTCGCTCTTGGACTGCACGTTTGTCTCTGTGCAATCTCCACGGTATCAAAAGCTATCTCTTTTGATCACCATCACTCTCATTTGGTCGAAAAAAACTATTACGATTTTTTTAAATTTGGTTTAGAATCCTCGCAAATGTGCGACCGTTGAAAAATTGCAACGGGGTTGCATATTAAGTCGTATTTGGCTCGTGACTGTCCGGTTGCCTCCGATGACCGCTCTACGATCGGACGGTACACTGATGCATTTTTTACTCACAGTAAAAATAAATTGCCAGAAAAAGAGATAACGGGACATCGTTTTTATTTTATCAAAACACATCGTTTATTGTGCAAAAGAGATTTCTGAAAATGTAGTTATATCATTACTTTCAGTACCCAATCCCCAAGGTACGAAAAATGGCGACATTGTATTCGTTTTTCTTGATTTTTTAGTTATAGCTATGCGCTTTTCAATTTTATTAAAACATTTGTGAAAAAAGCAAACTGTGAAACTTTTCGGTAAATCGTAATGCTTCTGACTCACTTAAGCGTGTATTTACAAAACATATCACAGAACTTTTTTTTTTAGTTTTAGATACGAAGATTTCGTAAAAAGGCGGAGTAACAAAAATGAATGCTAAGAAGTAAATCGGATCATCTCGACCATTTTACCGAGTTATGCGGAAATTGCCGAGTAATCGATTGCATCGATGTGCTCATATAGAACTTTGGGTTATTTTTCTATGTCAATAAGGCATGCAGGAAGTGTTTGAAAGGGATCTTTAATTAATTACTAACGTTTTTTTTTTGTATGGTTCTGTCCTGTCAATTGTGAGTTTGTATCTGTGGCATGTAAACTGTCCATGTGCAGCTTTCCCTTTTTCATTCTGAACTGTGTTAAATCATCTGATTATGTTTGTACAGCGTGCAGAGTTTTAAATAATTGCGGGTGAGATTATAACCTTTGTCCCCTAACCGCATTATATAGTTTTTTCCTTCTGTCCTGTCACTTCGGCTCAGGATGAATCAGCATATTCTACGCTATACAAACTTCAGGTTTGTTTTCAGATTAAAATGATAAAATTTATTCTGTTTATTAGCGCTGTAAGTGTTTTAATTTACTCTGATACTCTGATATATTTTGAGATGTACTACATAATTTCAATGCATCTCTTATTTTGATTTCCGAATCCAATCCTGTGTATTTATATTGTTTAAATCTGTTTCAGGCCCTCTAACAATATTTAGTTTTGAACATAGCATGAAAGAAAAGGAACCTGAGTTGTTTCCGGTGATTCGTTGAAATTGAGAAAGTTTAAGTGTTTAAACATTTTTTCCCTATGAAGTATGAAACTGAAAAAAAATGTTTTATCGAGAGTCATTTTCGTATCGGGTCAGCTAATGAATTTTATTGGGAATAGAAAACTCTCTTTACTGAAAAAAATACCTTGAAAAGTTCACGGCTGATGGTCAATAGGGGATTTATACAATGTGATAGAAAGACTCACTTACTGATAAGATACCTTGGATCAATTCACCGGTAAATGGTCAGCTAATGAATTTATTTTTGGGGGATAGACGCCTTTTTACTGAAAAGCTGAAAAGCCCTCAGTAGTAACTTCACTTGAATGTTTTGTTTGAAATCGCTCTGTGTAATGTTAATAGCTTGATTAACTCATGGAATGTTTTTATTGAAATCGGTCTGTGTAATGTTAATAGTTTATAACTCATGGAATGTTTTGTTTGAAATCGGTCTGTGTAATGTTAATAGCTATAACTCATGGAATGATTTGTTTGAAATCGGTCTGTGTAATGTTAATAGCTTTATAACTCTGGAATGTTTTGTTTTAAATCGGTCTGTGTAATGTTAATAGTTTATAACTCATGGAAGTTTGTTTGAAATCGGTCTGTGTAATGTTAATAGATTTAAACTCATGGAATGTTTTGTTTAAAGGTCTGTGTAAAGTTAATAGCTTTAAAACTCGGATGTTTTGTTTGAAATGGTCTGTGTAATTTAAAAAGCTTTATAACGGAAGATTATTGGATATAAAAATTTTTTGGATGGGGGGAATTTTAAAGGATAATAAAGGGGAAGATTTTGGGGGTTTTAAAGGGGCCCCCCAAAAGAAAATTTTAAATGGCTTTTTGCCCGTCTCATTTTTTAAAGGGCCCAAAAAAGAAAAAATTTTCTGGGTTTTTTTAAAAACCCCTTGTTTTTTTTTTTTTTTTTTTTTTTGAAAATTTTTAAAATTTTTAACCTTTTAAATGGGGGAATTTTTGAAAGAAACCGGGCCGAAAAATGAATCCCCCTGAAAATTTCGGGAAATTAAAATCGGGGTTCATGGAAAAAAAACGGGGAAATTTTTTTGGGGAAGGGTTTTTTTGGGGGGAATTTTTCCCGGTTTTTTTGTTAAAAATGGGAAAAATTTTTAAATTGAATTTTTTTTTGAAAGGGGGCCCTGGGGGGAATTAATGGCTGGAAAGGTTTTTTAATCGGGGGGGTCGAAATGTTATAGGAAAAAAAATTTTTGGAAAGTGGGAGAAAAAAATTAGCATAAAATTTTTTTTTAAAACCCGGAAATTTTTAAAGTTTTTTGGAAATAAACTGCTGTGCAATTTTAAAATTTTTTTTAAAACCAATTTGGGTTTTAAAACCCCCCGTAAAAAAATTTTTAAAAAAAAAATTTTTAAGGGTTTGGGGAAAAGGGAATTTTTTGGGGGTTTGGGGGGGAATAAAAATTTTTTTAAAGGGCTTATTTTCGGGGGGAAAATGGGGTTAAAATTGTATTTTTTTAAAGGGTTTAAAAATATTTAAAAAAGGGTTTTTTCCAAACCCCCCAAAAAAGGGGTTTTGTAAATCTTTTTTTTAAAAAACTGAAAAAGGGACGTTTTTTTAAAGGGGGGAAAAAAAAAACCCAAATTTAAAAACCTTTTAAATAATATTTTTTTAAAAAAATTTTGGTAAAAAATTTGTTTTAAACTTAATGTTTTGGTTTAAATTTGGTCGTTGGGGGAAAGCATTTTCAAAGGGGAAATTCCCGGAAAAAAAATTTTTTGGCCCCTTTAAAGGGGTAGGTGGGGCCCCTTTTTTTTAAATTTTATTTTTTAAATTTTTTATTTTTATTTTAAACCTTTTTGGGTTTTTTTTAAAATTTTTTAAAATAGGGAAAACCAACGTTGTTGATTTTTAATTTTAAAATTTTTTAATACCCTTTTTTTAAATTTTGAAAAAAATTTGTTTTTCTGGTGTTTTTTTTTGGGGGTTGTTATAGTAAATTGTAAAAAACTAATTACCTGTTTGTTTGAAATGAAAATCAAAATTTATAACAAAATTTTTTAAAATTTGGGGGTTAAAATTTTTCAAATTTTTTTTTTTTTAATTAAAAATTTAAAAAATTAAACTAACAATATTTTAAAAATTCTTTTTTTTTTCGTAAATAAAAAAAAAAATGCATGTGATGTTTGGACCAAATTTTTGTTTTATTTTTTTTGGGAAGTTTTTAAAAGAAAATTTAATGTTTTTTTTAAAAAATAATATTAAAGTTATGTAAAAAATTTTTAGGGGTTTAAAATTTTTGGAAAAAAAACTTTTCTATAATGTTTTTTTAAAGGGGTGGTGGGTTGTTTTTTTCCCGGGAAATTTTTTTTTAAATTTTTTTAAAAAAAAATTGGGAATTTTTTTTGGGGAAATTTTTCCCCTGGATTTAAAATTGCCCGTTTTTTTAATTAAAGATTTTAAAATTTTTAAAAGGGTTTTTTGGAAAAGGGGAATTTTTAAAATTTTTGGGGTTTGTTTAAATTTAGTAATTTAAAATTTGTTAAATAAATTAATTTTTTTGGGCTTTTTGGGAAAATTTTTATGGGAATTTAAATTTTTAAAATTGTCCTTTTTAAAATTGTTTTTTTTAAGTGGTTTTTAAATGGGATTTTTTTTTTTTCCCAAAACATCCCCTTTTGAAAAATTTTTTTAATTTAAATTTTTTTAAATTTGGGGTATTTTTTTTTTCTTGTGTGGAAACGGTTTCCTTGGTTTTCCCTGAAATCCCTGTGAATGTAAAGGGTTAATAATTTGCAAAACCCCTTTTTCCCTTAAAAAATTTATCAAAAAATTTGGGAAAATGCGGGAAATTGGGAATTTAATTATAAACGGGAGGGGGGGGGAAAATAGGGCCCTTTCATGGGTTTTTTGGGTTGGTTCAAGTTCCCAAACGGGGGGTTTCCCTTGAAGTTAAACTTTGTAATAAATGGTTTTTTTGAAAAAAAAAATTTAAAACCAGGGAAGTGGGGGGGGGGGGGGGGGAAACCCCCCCGGCCCCCCCCCCCCCCCCCCGGTGAAGGGGTTTTGAATTTCATGGAATTTTTTGTTTGAAATGGGTTTGGGTTTTAATTTTTAAAATTTAATTTAAAAACTTTGGAATTTTTTGTTTAAAATTGGGTTTCTGGGAAATTGTTAAAAAATTTTTAACTCATGGAAGTTGTTTGAAATCGGTCTGTGAAATTTAATGTTTTTTAATAATGGAACGGTTTTTAAAAATCGGTCTTTAATTTTATAGAAAATAACCTTGAAATGTTTTTTTTGAAATCGGTCTTGTAATGTTAATAGTTTTTTAAAATTTTGGAATTTTTTTTTTTTAAATCGGTCTGTGAAATGTTAATAGCTGTATAATAAGGAACGTGTTTTTTTTTTTGAAATCTTTTTGTGAATTTTAAATTTTCCCTTTTAAAAAAATAAAGGAACGTGTTGTTTGAAATCGGTCTGTGTAATGTTAATAGCTTTATAAATCGGTCTGTGTAATGTTAATAGATTTTAACTCATGGAAGTTTGTTTGAAATCGGTCTGTGTAATGTTAATAGCTTTATAACTCATGGAACGTGTTGTTTGAAATCGGTCTGTGTAATGTTAATAGATTTGTAACTCATGGAATGTTTTGTTTGAAATCGGTCTGTGTAATGTTAATAGATTTGTAACTCATGGAATGTTTTGTTTGAAATCGGTCTGTGTAATGTTAATAGATTTGTAACTCATGGAATGTTTTGTTTGAAATCGGTCTGTGTAATGTTAAAAGATTTGTAACTCATGGAATGTTTTGTGTGAAATCGGTCTCTGTAATGTTAAAAGATTTGTAACTCATGGAATGTTTTGTTTGAAATCGGTCTGTGTAATGTTAATAGATTTATAACTCATGGAATGTTTTGTTTGAAATCGGTCTGTGTAATGTTAAATAGATTTATAACTCATGGAATGTTTTGTTTGAAATCGGTCTGTGTAATGTTAATAGATTTATAACTCATGGAAGTTTTTTCATGGAATGTTTTGTTTGAAATGGTCTGTGTAATGTTATAGCTTGATAAGTCATGTTAAAGATAACGAGTAAATTGAAATTAATAATAATAACTGTAAGAAGTCATTTGCCGCTTACAGTATATTCAGTAGGTGTAAAGGTATGTTATTGGTGCATTATGACTTCGCCTGCGTAGCTACAGAGCCTGCATTTTGGTAAGAAATATTAAGGTTAAAGGTAACATGATAAAAGCAAAACTTCTTTAAAAACTTTAAGATCTTTTTGTGTTTTTTTTTGTTTTAAAACTTTTTAAAAGTATAACATAATCTAAACACAATCTATAGATATTCTAGATTAAGATATTGATCTTAGAAAATTTTTAAAAACTGAAATAGGTAAAGTGGTGGTTAAAAAAAACTTATGCCTGAATTTTTTATCGATTGTGTTGATATCTGTGTAATTTGTTTTAACTATATTATTTTCTAAGGGATCTAGACTTATGATATTAATTGTTCAATTCCTAAGAAGGCTATTATATTTTTAATTATCTTTTTTCAAATGGATTAGGTTCTGGGACTCTAATGCATGTATTAAGATACCGCGATAAATAATAATAAAAATAATTTAATTAAAATAATATACCCAAAGTATATGATATATAAGACAATCAATGGTAAAGTTGTGATGAGTTTTACAGCCGCAACGTAGTTATGAGAGTTTTTTTTTATTTTGAACCGCCGAAGCTTCTTATTATATGTAAACTCATGGGATTTGCAACAGAATTAATTGGAAAGAAATATGTAAAAATAATCAATAGGTGAAACAAGTACGTTATATTCTCATTCGTTTTAGTTAGGTGATCTTTATTAATACGGACACCCATTGCTCTTGTAATAAAAAAACACCATTCATTATGAAGCTAAAGTATTTAAAAAACATTTAAAAATATCATAAAAATAAACACTATAAGACACTTCTTTGTGATTGTGCAAAAAATAAAATAATTATAGATATCAAAGTATGCATGTTCTAGTCAGATTTTCCATGTCTTCCTGTAGGATGTGTTTACGTTATATAGATTGATAATAATCCACTTTAAAACTGATGAATTATCAGTAAATTGCTAAATCATTGGAAGACAATTTCCCTAGCTAATTTGTAGATCAATATTTTGAGTAATTCAAAATCCTTGGTTTTGCCATTTTAACACAATGCATTTGAGTGTAAAAATGAGATACTACATGTTTTATAGTGATGTCTAGGACTAATCAGTCAATGTTTTGCCCCAGTTGCTACACGTGGTCAGTTAGGGATATGCATGGTTCTATAAATAGGTTATCTGCAAGTAGCTTGTGCGCAAATTATATATTCCGTCATATTAAATCTTCTTAATTCATAAAAAATTGATGAGTGTTATTTTTTATTATTTTATTTAAATATGAATTGCCAATATAGGTACTGCTCTGCAATACTTTTAATTATTATTATATAGATATGTAAAGTTGTGCTATGTATTTCTATTATCGGTATGCTTTTTAGGTTCGGTACACTTTTCGCTGAATTTTATTAAAAAGGATAGAATGGCCACATCGGAAAATATGTCTTTATCTTCTTCGGTAAAACCCAAAATATAAAATAATCTAAAAGGGGGAAAAAACGAAAAACAAATGTACGATGTTTAAAACGCGGAACCCGGATGCGAAACAAAGGTATCGGTACGTTGCTTTGACCGAAAAACTGCCCCCCTTTAAAAAAAATAAAAAAATTCCATGACCTTATATTTTAAAAGAAGGTGGTAACTTTTTCCGTTTAAACGTACCCCTGTCCTTTTAATTGCCGCAATCCTTTGTTTTTGATAATTTTTTTTTATAAAATTGGGCTTATTTTTTGGGAAAGGGAAAATTAGATATCGGGAAAAAAAAAACACCCCCTTTCCGAGGAATCGCCCCCAAAAAGTTCGCAAATTTAAAAAGCACGTTTGGTCGGGAAAATATTGACTGTTGATTACTTTTTTTTAAAGGAAGATGTTCCCACCTTTTATTACATATTAGGTCATTCATTTTTTTTTGTGGCATTTTCTTCGGTCAAAGCAAAGTACCCTGTGTCGGATACTTTTAGACGAAAAAAGCGATATATCCCCCTTTTTTAAGTGTTTTCCCTTTTTTCGTTTTCTCATCGTACTTCGCGTTTTTGCATGTATTTTACGTTTTAGTATCGTATTTTCATGTTTTATTTTTTCGCGTTTTCGTCATTACTTGTTATTTTTGTTTTCGCGTTTAGATTTTCATTTTAGGCCAGGCCCCAACGGGATCCGAAGCACTTGTCCGGCGTTGTACTTTACCCCCCGGATCACCTGCTTGTTTATGAACCCGCAGACCAAATGCCCGTAATATAAAAATTAAATTGTCCTTTAGGGAGCCTTAAGGAAAATCTGCTTCCTGTTCTAAAATTAAAAATTTTTTATGTATCCAAAAAAAAAAAAGGGAATAATGTAAAAATTTTAATCTTAAAAAAATGGCATTTAAAATTTTTAGTTTTAAATCTGGGAATACAAAAAAATTGACGTCAAAATAAATAAAGTGATAACAAAAATATCGTTATTCTCGCGCCAGATA
>JAIFHC010000284.1:0-50000 GCA_021229015.1 Solen grandis | reverse complement strand
AAGTAAAGGACAGTCATCTCAAAGAGTATCCTGCTGTATTCAGCTTTTCCTTGGATTAATGTTTTGGGAATAGAAAATTGGGCCAGGTCAGAAATTTTGTGATGTCGACTGTATTTCAAGGTGTAACTGAAATGACCATCATCTCGGTGTATCACATGCACTGCATTCTGAAAAAAATGCAATGAGAACACGGTTGCTTTTGTTGTTTAATAACCGTAAATATGTTAAGTAATTTCATTATAAAAGACCTAGTAACCAGGCAGCCATTTCCAATAACTTTTTCACACACACAAAAAAAAAGAATTTATGGTGTTATTTTTATTCAGCAGAATTACCGTGTATTGAGAAATTCAACATCCATCGTGAAACTTTACATATTTTTTTACAATTATTCAGATTGCACAGGGAAGAAAGCCGACATATTCTTCTTAGTTGACTCGTCCTTTAGTATCAACCAAGACAACTTCCAGAAGGAAATGGAGTTTGTTCATAGCATCATCGAAATGTTAGACATTGGTCCAAACAAAACTCGCATCGGCGTTATGTCCTTCAGTGAAGTCACGAAGTTCCATATCAAGCTTGACTACGGGATGAAAAAAGAGGACTATCTAACGTACCTGAATTCCGTCAACTACATGGGCGGTGGGACGGACACGGCAACTGCACTGAGGCTGATGCGCGAGGAGGGATTCTACGGCAGTGATGTCACAATTAGATCTGACGTCGCAAGAATAGCCGTCATCCTCACAGACGGTCTCTCCCTGACACCAGAGGTAACTAAGCGGGAAGCAGAACTTGCCAAGAAAATGGGCATACAAATATTTTCAATCGGAATCGGTGGTGGTATAGACAAGCGGGAACTTGCAGATATCGCCAGCACGCCCCTTGAGAAGTTCATGCTTCATGTTGATGACTTTGTCGCCCTGTCCAGTGTCAAGATGGAATTGACCGCAAAGTCATGCAACGTGGAACCCATAGAGGGTTACTACACACTCTCAGACCAAGCAGGTAAGTTTTGACGTATGTGACTATATTAAACTCGTCCAAGAAAATGATAAAGAGGCTCGCTTTTTGCCATTTTCTTGAACTCGTTTAATAAAATTCTATATTATATGACAACTCATGTGAGATCCTATTTATATGATTTCGAATCTAAAGGTTGTGGGTTTGAACACCTTTAGAGACAAGGATATTACATGACTTTCACGTGCGAGTAATAAATGTATTGCTCCAACCAAGGGATCATATGCGACGATGCCCTAGAGTTGGCCATGTATATCAGTAAGTGGAAACAACCTTTGATTTCGTTGATATTAAATTTCGTTGATTATGTAATAAGGGAGATTTCTTGGGTACATGTACTCGCGGGTTCATGTTCTAGAAAACGCGAGGTCTATCTAATTTTGAACAATTTCGCGGGGTTAATACTCGTGAATAAACCCTTCACAAAATCAACGAAAATTGAGAACCAACGAAAATTAAAGATTTTCCAGTTAAGGTAAATCCGTGAATCAGTCTATCATATTATATGTGGAATAAACGGTTACAGGACGCTGAATATAGATAATGATAATTTTGACAACATAATAGAACTAATCTGATTCCAAATGTTTATGCCAGCAAGATTCAGTACAGTGGACACAACGCTTTTGTTGCTAGAATAAAACGCACACCGAAATCATCACGTGTATGCTATGTGTAGATTGTCTATCGTAAAGGGTGATTTTTTGTTAAAAAATATCCATTTTTGTCTTTTTAGTGTGCCACCCCATTCGGCCCGCAGACCTTGTTTTCATTTACGACTCAATGAGCCTCGGCAGCTGGAAATCGCAGACCATCTCTCAGTTCGTGAGCAAGAGCGTTGCGGAGTTCAGTCTTGCTTCGGATGAACTTCGTGTCGGCCGAGAAATTGAAAATTGCCCAATTGGAAATATTCCACTTGGCAGCGCTCTGAGCAGTAAAGACCTAGAGAAAGTGGAATACCAGTCCTTCACAGATATGCTCAGAAGAGTCAACCGGAATAGATTCTCCGAAGAAAATGGCGCCCGCGTGAACGCCTCAAAAATGGCCGTGTTGATAGTCGACGCGTCACAGCGGATGGACTACAACACGTTCACAGAGGCAAAAAGGTTGAAAGATCTAGTTGATTTCTTCTACGTTGTTGCAGTAGGGAATAACATGCAAGTGTCGCAGCTAAAGAATCTTGCAGGGGATGGAAGGGTGTTAAGCGTGGACAGATACCATGAGCTTCACCCGCAGGCGGACATTCTGATGAGCGCCATGTGCGACTTCTTCTTCATGTACTTCTAACAACGTTCTTATTCAAATCAATAGTACCTGAGACACATGATCTTAGTTTCATGTCATATTTATATGGGGCGGTTGCTAATTAAAAAAAAATAAAGAATATAAATAGCGTCAAAAGTCCCCTTGTCTTGGATAATGAATAAAACTTATTGTGGATTAAACAGCGATTTTACGAATTAGGATAATGTAATAGTTCTACACAGGTACTAGAACACTTAGAGTATGATAAACTATGACATGCAAAACTAACCGCGCTTCAGTATGATTTACAATGCATCATTTTGTTTTTGTTTTTGACCTGGAAATATATTATTGCAATTATATTCTGAGCTTAAATTGGTGTTCAAATATTGTCACTGAAAAAGGAAATAGATATATCATGTACTATACATCGAATATCTTTTAGCATTTTTGGTTTGAAATTGTAATACAATAGTTTTTTTTTCTTTATTTTATTACTATTAATATCAAGAGTCGTTTTTGGTATATAGATCATACATTGTATGTAGCATAGTCTAAGTTATCTAGGTCCGTGTACATGTATTTGTAAATCACGCTCCGATTTCTTTGTATGTTCCTGTATTTCTTGTTTCTATGCAATAGGTACAATATGTATTTCTCATTGTTCTCATCTTCGTGTAAATAAACGCATATTATCATCATAGGATTATCAAATTATATGAAATGAGATTCTTAGACGCCTACATAGAACAATGTACAGATATAAGTTGAATGGTAAAATCATTGATTTTCGTTGACATTTGATTTCGTTGATAATGTATATAAGGGTATTTCGTAGGTAACTTTCTTCGTTGATTCATGCTCTAGAAAACGTGAGGTCTATATTCAGAGCAGGTTTTCGTGGGGAATAAAAATCGTGGATGAAACCCTCCACGAAATCGACGATAATTAGTGTTCCACGAAAAGTAATGATTTAAATTATGGACCATCCAGATGTAATACATGTATTGTCATAGTAACACGTTTTGAGGATTTAAACATAAACTTGTTAAAAACACTGACAATACTCAAGATAATCCATCCATCATTAAATTGTGATCATGGTCCATCAAGTGATCATTGGGGGAATTTTATAGTATCTGCAATGAGGTATTTTTAAGCATTTGAAGGACCATGATCATAATTTAATGACGGAAGGATTACCTTAATGCCATTTTCAACAGGGGAAAAGGTGTATTTTGTCAGTGAACACCTGACTCCAACCACTTTAAACAGTTCCAATGTAGTTCACATCCCGATAGACCATCAAAATGTGCAATTCAATCTTTAAATGTTCGGACAATGCATACTTTTTTCCCATATATTTTAAAGGTGATATATTGGTCTAAAGCTTAAACTGACCCCATTATCATAATAAATAATGTATACATATTCACCCTTGAAATTTGCATATATCTTGATTGTTGATTCTATCCATTTATATGTTCCGCATTTGAATTTAAATTTATTTTATTCAAAATTAATCATTGCCGTTCGTCATCGATGGGTTTTATAGAGAGATTCATGAAATGATAATGGATATTTATATTATGTCGGGAATGTATCGATATTTTGCATAATTTAAATTTTAGACACTACCAAAATTCATTCTGTGTCAGACATATCGTGCTTTCGCAACATTTATGCGTTTTAATAAAAATTTTGGTTTCATCAAATAAAGAAAAAACTCAAATCCTGAAACAAATATTCTTGTCTTAGATTTTAATGCCAACTATTTAGTCTATGGATCGACAAGTCAGGGAGTTTTAGAATTTATACTTGAGGTAACTTTCTCGCTGGAATGTACTTTAAGCTGTCCAAATAAAAAGAAATTTCTCAATTTGTTTTCTGTATCTTAATAGTATCTGATATGCGGACTGTAATACAATTTGAAATGCTTCAATGAAAGATTCCATTTTGCTGCTGAATTATTTTTATATGTTATATAATTACTTGAAATAAACGACCCTTTTGAATGTTTTTGTATGAAAGTTATTTTTTTCCATAGGATTCCGAGTGAAATATTAAAAGAAAACCATACGCGCGGCGTATGCTTTCTAAGCTATGTATATCGTCCTGCAGTTGCTGACTGGAAAATGTTATTCATTAATAACCTCTTTATAGCTGTTATTGATTCTTTTTGGTTAAAAAGTTTCCTTTTCTACCAGATATCCACATTTAAGGTGGCTCCATTTCTCACCGAAATGTATGGAGCTTTTCTTGAGCCAAAAATTTAAACATGTTAATGTACAAATGTTAAAATATATACCTGATAATTCGTTTGTGAAGGATACAATTTAAACTTGGACCATGCAAATTGAATTCGACAATTGTCATTTACCAGTCCAGACTCGCATAAATACAAATGTTGATGTGAATACTAACTAATTGTTTTGTAAAGTTAACATTTGAACACGGATCATTATAACTGAATATTACAATCGCAAGTTACCATTTTGGTGCGTAAACCGGAAATGTTTATCTTCTTTCTTGAGTCCAGCTTTTTCGCAACTAATTCTTAACATACTGAGAAAAAAAAAACTTGTATTATTTCCTCTTGCAACCTTCCTCTTTCCAATATACGAAATTCAAAAGTCTACCAGACTTTGTCGAGTCTCGGATGTACAGTGGCGAAATGCATGACTCGTTCGATACTATGCTCCGCCTACATGAGCTTCGTTATGAATCGTCTTCTTCTGTTAATTGCCGTAATAATGGCACACACGAAGAAAGATGCGGGAACTCTGGAAAACAGGTATTAATTTAATCAACGTATAATAAATAAATCACCTTCAAATATAGATATTAGTTTGAATATAATAATAGATAATAGTTTCGTTAACAATGATATTTAGTCATATAAAATAAATAACTTAATATTTTTAATACTACATTTTTTATTTCTACAGTTTTTATATTTAAAATTCCGTTTGTGTAAACAGAGTCAATATTTTAACGCGTATTAATAGCTGACGTAGAGTCAATAAACCAGTACCTACGCTGCTGGGGGATTTCCTTCTTTGTGTTTATGATCAGCAGGTTCCCACGTAGGAAAATGCTGACCAACTAGAGTTAATTTGCTTTAAGCATATAAACAGCTGACAGCGAAGAATTAATATTACATAAATTCAGTTTATACAATTATAGAATAATTATATTCGTGTTTAATTAGTCTGGAAATGTTTTAATAATTTCTTTATATCTTGATTGTGCACGTACTCATATTGTCAAGTGTTAATTGTAAATTTAGTTGACAGAGAAAAGTTTTTATATTCAGCCTTAAATATTATACATGTTCTGTTCCTGACTATAATATTAAGTTTATTTGACGTTTTATTTACATATAATTATAATTTGGTACCAGATATGAATAAAGACAAAAAAACTTTGCCCTGAAAAAAAAATGTTTTCATTCACGTTATCTTTTCCAAATATAACAAAATATTATTGACTAAACACCGATATAAGAGTCCCTTCTATTTACATATTGTCAACATTTTCCTTCATTGGTAAGCATTCCTTAATCTTAAACACACACGCGCGCGCGCGCGTGCACACTTCATAGCTACTGAATACTGGTGTAACCCACAATAAGCGTGTCAGATACCTTAACTTATCACACCCTCAGGTGCCCACTCTCGTGTAATATACACACGGCATTTAAAGACATACATAAAGTTAAAAGTTAATTAGAAAAAACATGATTAGATATTTCTCTCTCACATTTAATAATGCTCACCCTTTTCTGAATAATATAAAGAACAAATTATAGAATATTATAAATGATTTAGCTCTGTTACACTTATTTAGATAATCAGTTAATCAATATTACTTATTATTACAAATTTGATATATAATTAATAAAAGTCAATTAGTATTGTAACGCCCCGCCTGTAGACTCTCAGTTTAGTGTAAATAAATATTGTCAAGGAACTTACATCACAATTGCACAGCTTTAAAGATAAACATAGATAAAAAAATTTTGTTTACATATACATTTCGTAAACAATGCAGATCAATATCAATATCCAACGATTCTTTGTTTATGTACAATAATGAATATTACTCTGCACATATCATAATAAAAAATGCTCAATACCACACACGTATGTCTTCAATACACGAGTATGATAAACCGTCTGCTGGACAGTATTTATAAATATTTTACGGTAACGTACTTTAACCCAGTAGGGACTTCGGATTTTTCATGTGAGGAAGACTTCCAGCTGGGTTGCGGTAGTTCTGTGGTTCTACCCGGGTACCTCTGTGTAGTCGGGGTCTTCCTCCAGCTGTAATTAGTTGGACGTCACTATATGATTGAAATACTATCACAGCGACGGTAAACCCCAATACAACAACAGCAACGTACTTTAATCAGCGCGCATATTCAAAATACAACAAACCGTGCAACAATCGAATGTTGTTAGAATTTAAAATAGACCTTTAAATGTGTGTAAGTACTCATTATAATACTAATATTTATATAACTTGAAGTAAACAATGTCACTTTTTTTCTTTAAACCTTCATTTAATGTTTACTTACTAGAAATTCTATAATAAAAATGCGATGAAATGTCGACCGTAGCTTTACCTAATTCAGACTATCCCCAGAATGTGGCCGAAACCCCTTATATACTCGTAGTAACAACTGGCCGAAAGTGGCCGGAATCCAGGATCTTCCTAGTCGTTTCAAAAAGGTTAAGGGATCCGTGTTTATCTTAAGATATATTCATTAGATAAAGCGTCCACTTTTCTAAACGGTTATTTACGGGTAATTCACAGTCCCCTTAAAAAGAGGGACTTGTATAAACATGTCAAAACTTGTTCGTTCGTGTTTTAGAGCCTTTGCCAGCAATAGCTTAATTTCATGTATCGTGCTGTTTTTAATAAATGAGTTTGGATTATATCTGTGGTCGAGTTGTGGCCGAGTTAAACTGTGTGACAAGCATACTATATTAGTTTGTTTCACAATGAAGTTAAGTAGTGTCTTAGATTGTTGATGGATGGTACGGGACCATATCACTTTGCTAAGTTATATATGTTTTCTTAGATTTGCATTCTGCGTCATGTAAAATCGGTATCCTATTTTATTAGTTCCTCGTGTCGAGCGTTAGCGAGACACCAGGTAGTAACATATCTACTTTAATACCACTGGAAAACAAATCTAATTTCTCCTGTCGTAGCAGCCATGACGTGACGTTACAGTTTACATCTAGCAATGATGGTAGAATTAAATATTACTATTTTATAAATTTGTTTTAGATATCCAGTGTTCTCTGTTTATTTTTCCAAACTGAAATTTAGAAGATCTATTTGATTTTATACGAATGCTGATTTTAAAATTACAAAAAAAAATAAAAAAATACGGAAAACCAAACAAGCAAGGTAACTCTTTCAAACTGTCCGTAAACGAGTAAACTTACCTTCACTGCGGGTGTAAAACTGACGTCACGTCATGAAAACTCTTTATCTTATAGTAAATGTTTATGTAGGCATACAATGCGGGTTTGTCTTCCTTGTAGCATACCTTCATAGCCTGGAGACCAAGGTTTTGATGGAATTCAAACTTCAAGAAACAATGGATAGAAATACACACTACTTTATTGATGATAATCAAGGTACATGCACTAGACAAATAAGGCTAAACATAATGTTGAACTCTGTAAAAAGGACAACACGGCTATGTTCAGAACACACACACACACACACACACACAGAGAGATTCTATGATTATATTTTTTTTTCATTTTAAATGTGTTGCAGAGAAAAACAAACATCTGACAAGCATGGAGTAAGACTATCTTCAGATAGTAGTAAAGAGACGGGTGGAATCAAATATGAAAAGACATCTGTCGAATGACACAATAATTTACAAGCCATTAAGGTTTATTACGTAAGATGAATATAAAGTGAATTACGCTACAAGCAGCGTCCCATCTACAATGTATGGCCAAATGCTTGACAGAAAATAGGTTTATATCGAAATATTTACATTTCAAACAATTTTTAACATCACCGTATAACTCGTACTATATATTTTCATATTATGTACACATCATACTTTTTTAATTAAATTAAGAAGTCACAATTTAGTAAGCACATAAATAGTCTGAAAGTTAGTGAGAGGGCGATTGCTCTTTTTTCATTAGATATTAGCTCTTACAAGGCACTTATATCGCCTATTACGGCTCAACATTCCTCCAGACATCACATTACACCATCACTGTAAAGATACACATTTGCAGTATATTACCACACCACTTGAAAAGGATACTATGAAATGATTTTAAGTCATCTACCATCACTGTTTCACAAAATGTTACATCATTATACTAAAGTACATGGCAACATCATATAACACGGTTCATATCAAATGCTTTTACCCCCCCCCCCCCCCACACACACACAATATAGAAAATAAAAATGTAGATGTGCCATAAAAGTTTGCATAGAAGTAGACGTGATTGTCCATGTTTTCAATAAATGAAAGACAGTCGGCGCGTTCCAAAGAGTTGATGGGCGCTGTTTATTCACTGTTCAAAATTTGTATGAATATTATTTGTTAATAATTAGCAGTTATATACCGCGAATATTTGAAATAGACTCTTCTGTGCAGATAACACGATTATTTCCCATAATTAATGAATGTGTGTCAATATTATATGACTTGTTTCGCATCCATGTTTTTGTCCCAGTCATATGAAAAAGATGTACCTAGTTTTACTTTAAGATTTGCTTCATTAGTCAATACGTAACATATGCAATAAACTTTACTTTTCCATCTCTTTTGAAACCTTGACTCTCGTCAGTCATATTGTGCCAATTTAATCGCCATGTGTTTGAAAATGTATCAGCCTCCTCAGCATGGTCATTTTTAGCCGAAAAATGGTTGACTAAAATGAATCTCGCATTTACAGCGTATTTCTTTTCAGAATTGAACCTAAAATCTGTTTCGAGATAATAGTTATTGCATTGGCTAATCACAAGAGCAACTTGTAAGTTACCCAAACTTATATAATCACTGATGTATTTCCTTTTATCTCCTGGTACGAATTCATATTCAATAACTCGACAGTAGGAATACTTCTCAAATACACGTTGATCGTGTTTGGATTTGAATGAAAGGAAGTACCGCCTGAACAGTTGATGATTCTTGATAGATTCCTTTTGCTCTGAAATGATGTCTACCTGACCATTCACTCTTTCTGTTAGATATTCTGCCATCTTTATAAGTATATCATTTTTCACTTCAGTTGGTAAAGCACAGAATGTTTCATCCTCTTTGAGATCTGCAACGTCTTCCTTGACAAGTAAAGATAAGCACTGTTCTTTCAGCTTAAATAAGCCCTCGTCAGAGAATTTCAGATAATGTTGGAGTAACTCCTCTACAGTGTCAAGGCTTTCAACAATTTCAGAAAGGAGTGATTCACACTTTTCCTTCTCCAATTCTACATCGAATTCTAAAATCAACGGGAAGATCGACATCACGTTATCTTCATTTATGTCTCTCAGAGTCTTTGGGTTTGGATAAACACAATGCAAAAATTCAACGACATCTGCCACCCACTTCCGTCCGCAGACCTTGTTTTCATTTACGACTCAATGAGCCTCGGCAGCTGGAAATCGCAGACCATCTCTCAGTTCGTGAGCAAGAGCGTTGCAGAGTTCAGTCTTGCTTCGGATGAACTTCGTGTCGGCCGAGAAATGGAAAATTGCCCAATTGGAAATATTCCGCTTGGCAGCGCTCTGAGCAGTAAAGACCTAGAGAAAGTGGAATACCAGTCCTTCACAGATATGCTCAGAAGAGTCAACCGGAATAGATTCTCCGAAGAAAATGGCGCCCGCGTGAACGCCTCCAAAATGGCCGTGTTGATAGTCGACGCGTCACAGCTGATGAAATACAACACGTTCACAGAGGCAAAAAGGTTGAAAGATCTAGTTGATTTCTTCTACGTTGTTGCAGTAGGGAATAACATGCAAGTGTCGCAGCTAAAGAATCTTGCAGGGGATGGGATGGTGTTAAGCGTGGACAGATACCATGAGCTTCATCCGCAGGCGGACATTCTGATGAGCGCCATGTGCGACTTCTTCTTCGTGTACTTTTAACAACGTTCTTATTCAAATCAATAGTACCTGAGACACATGATCTTAGTTTCATGTCATATTTATATGGGGCGGTTGCTAATTAAAAAAATAAAGAATATAATTAGCGTCAAAAGTCACCTTGTCTTGGATAATGAATAAAACTTATTTTGGATTAAACAGCGATTTTACGAATTAGGATAATGTAATAGTTCTACACAGGTACTAGAACACTTAGAGTAAGATAAACTATGACATGCAAAACTAACCGCGCTTCAGTATGATTTACAATGCATCATTTTGTTTTTGTTTTTGACCTGGAAATGTATTATTGCAATTATATTCTGAGCTTAAATTGGTGTTCAAATATTGTCACTGAAAAGGGAAATAGATATATATCATGTACTATACATCGAATATCTTTTAGCATTTTTGGTTTGAAATTGTAATACAATAGTTTGTTTTTTATTTTATTACTATTAATATCAAGAGTCGTTTTTGGTATATAGATCATACATTGTATGTAGCATAGTCTAAGTTATCTAGGTCCGTGTACATGTATTTGTAAATCACGCTCCGATTTCTTTGTATGTTACTGTATTTCTTCTTTCTATGCAATAGGTACAATATGTATTTCTCATTGTTCTCATCTTCGTGTGAATAAACGCATATTATCATCATAGGATTATCAAATTATTTTAAATGAGATTCTTAGAGGCCTACATAGAACATTGTACAGATATAAGTTGAATGGTAAAATCATTGATTTTCGTTGACATTTGATTTCGTTGATAATGTATATATAAGGGTATTTCATGGGTTACTTTATTCGTTGATTCATGCTATAGAAAACGTGAGGTCTATACTCAGAACAGGTTTTCGTGGGGAATAAAAATCGTGGATGAAACCCTCCACGAAATTGACGAAAATTAGTGTTCCTCGAAAATAAATGATTTAGATTCTGGACCATCCAGATGTAATACATGTATTGTCATAGTAATACGTTTTGAGGATTTAAACATAAACTTGTTAAAAACACTGACAAAACTCAATTAAATTGTGATCATGGTCCATCAAGTGATCATCGGGGGAATTTTATAGTAAGTGCAAGCCTTTATAGACTTTGAGCAAAATAACATCCAGGTCAGTGGATTCTTGCATTTTTAAGCATTTGAAGGACCATGATCATAATTTAATGACGGAAGGATTACCTTAATGCCATGTTCAACAGTACTGGGGAAAAGGTGTATTTTGTCAGTGAACACCTGACTCCAACCACTTTAAACAGTTCCAATGTAGTTCACATCCCGATAGACCATCAAAATGTGCAATTCAATCTTTAAATGTTCGGACAATGCATACTTTTTCCCCCTGTATTTTAATGGTGGTATATTGGTCTAAAGCTTAAACTGACCCCATTATCATAATAAATAATGTATACATATTCACCCTTGAAATTTGCATATATCTTGATTGTTGATTCTATCCATTTATATGTTCCGCATTTAAATTTAAATTTTTTTTATTCAAAATTAATCATTGCCGTTCGTCATCGATGAAATTTATAGAGAGATTCATGAAATGATAATGGATATTTATATTATGTCGGGAATATATCGATATTTTGCATAATTTAAATTTTAGACACTACCACATTTCATTCTGTGTCAGAATTATCGTGCTTTTGCAACTTTTTTGCGTTTCACATAAATTTTTTGGATTCATCATATTTAAAAAAAAAACAAAAAAACAAACAAACAAACAAACTCAAATCCTGAAACAAATAGTCTTGTCATAAATTTTAATGCCAACTATTTAGTCCACAGTCAGGGAGTTTTAGAATTTAGACTTGGGGTAACTGTCTCGAAACGCTGAAATGAACTTTAAGCTGTCCAAATAATAAGAAATTTCTCAATTTGTTTTCTGTATCTTAATATTATCTGATATGCGGTCTTTAATACAATTTGAAATGCTTCAATGGAGGATTCCATTTTGCTGCTGAATTATTTTTATATGTTATATATTTACTTGAAATAAACGACCCTTTTGAATGTTTTTGTATTAAAGTTATTTTTTCCATGGATTTCCGAGTGAAATATTAAAAGAAAATCATACGCGCGGCATATACTTTCTAGGTTATATATATCGTCCTGCAGTTGCTGACTGGAAAATGTTATTCATTAATAACCTCTTTATAGCTGTTATTTATACTTTTTGGTTAAAAACTTTCTTTTCTACCAAATTTAAGGTAGCTCTATTTCACACCGAAATGTATGGAGCTTTTCTTGAGCCAAAAATCCAAACATGTTAATGTACAAATTTTAAAATGTATACTTGCTAATTCGTTTGTGAAGGATATAACTTAAACTTGGACCATGCAAACTGAATTCGACAATTGTCATTTACCATTCCAGACACGGATAAATACAAATGTTGATGTGAATACTAACTAATTGTTTTGCAAAGTTAACAATTGAACACGGACCATGCTAACTGAATCTTACAATCGCAAATTATTATTTTGGTGCGTAAATCGGAATCTGTTATCTTCTTCCCCTTCATGTCGTCGCGTATTTTCTCTATTTCTTGAGTCCAGATTTTTCGCGACTAATTCTTAACATACTGAAAAAAATATTCCAACTTGTATTCTTTCCTCTTGCAACCTTCCTCTTTCCAATATCCGAAATTCAAAAGTCTACCAGACTTTGTCGAGTCTCGGATGTACAAAGGTGAAATGCATGACTCGTTCGATACTAAGCTCTGCCCACATGAGCTTCGTTATGACTCGTCTTCTTCCGTTAATTGTCGTAATAATGGCACCCACGAAGATAAATGAGAGAACTCTGGAAAACAGGTATTAATTCAATCAACGTATAATAAACAAATCACCTTTATATATAGATATTAGTTTGAATATAATAATAGATAATAGTTTCGTTAACAATTATATGTAGTCATATAAAATAAATAACTTAATATTTTTAATACTACATTTTTTATTACTACAGTTTTCATATTTAAAATTCCGTTTGTGTAAACAGAGTCAATATTTTAACGCGTATTAATAGCTGACGTAGAGTCAATAAACCAGTACCTTCGCTGCTGGGGAGTTTCCTTCTGTGTGTTTATGATCAGCAGGTTCCCACGTAGGAAAATGCTGACCAACTAGAGTTAATTTGCTTTAAGCATATAAACAGCTGACAGCGAAGAATTAATATTACATAAATTCAGTTTATACAATTATAGAATAATTATATTCATGTTTAATTAGTCTGGAAATGTTTTAATAATTTCTTTATATCTTGATTGTGTATTTACTCATATTGTAAACTGATGATTGTATATCTAGTTGACAGAGACAAATTTTTATGCTCAGCCTTTATTATTATACATGGTCTGCTCTTGACTATAATATTAAGTTTATTTGACGCATATCAATGTGTTGTATTAGTCCTTTTATTTTACATATAATTTGGTATCAGATGTGAATATAGACAAAATAAATTTTGCACAAAAAATGTTTTCATTCATGTTATCTTTTCCAAATATAAGAAAATATTATTAACTAAACACCGATATAAGAGTCCCTTCTATTTACATATTGTCAACATTTTCCTTCTTTGGTAAGCATTCTTAATCTTAGACACACTCACACGCGCGCGCGCGTGCGCACTTCATAGCTATTGAATGCTGGTGTAACCCACAATATGCGTATCAGATACCATAACTTATCACACCCTCATGTGCCCACTCTCGTGTAATATACACACGGCATTTAAAGACATATATAAAGTTAAAGGTTAATTAGAATAAACATGATTATATATATATATATATATATATATATAAAACAGGAAAACATCTATTTTATCTCTCACATTAAATAATGCTTACCCTTATCTGAATAATGTAAAGATATTATAAATAATTTAGCTCTGTTATACTTATTTAGATAATCAGTTATTATTACAAATTGGATAAATAAATAATAAAAGTCAACTAGTATTGTTACTCCCCGCCTGTAGACTCTCGGTTTAGTGTAAATAACTATTGTCAAGGAACTTAAATCACAACTGCGCAACTTTAAAGATAAACATAGATATAATTTTTGTTTACATATACATTTCATAAACAATGCAGATCAATATCAATATCCATCGATTCTTTGTTTATGTACAATAATGAATATTACTCTGCACATATCATAATAAAAAATGTTCAATATCACACACGTATGTCTTCAATACACGAGTATGATAAACCGTCCGCTAGACATCTAAATATAAATATCTTACGGTAACGTACTTAAATAAGCGCGTGTATTCAAAATACAACAAACAGTGCCACAATCGAATGTTATTAACATTTAAAATAGACCTTTAAATGTGTGTAAGTACTCATTATAATACTTACTATGTATATAACTTGAAGTAAACAATGTCACTTTTTTATCCTTAAGCCTTCCTATTATGTTTATTTACTAGAAATTCTATAATAAAAATGCAATGTAATGTCGGCCGTAGCTTTACCTAATTCAGACCCCTTATATACTCGTAGTAACAACTGGCCGAAAGTGGCCGGAATCCAGGGTCTTCCTAGTCGTTTCAAAAAGGTTAAGGGATCCGTGTTTATCTTAAGATATATTCATTAGATAAAGCGTTCCTTTTTTCTAAAGGGTTATTCACGGGTAATTCACAGTCCTCTAAAAAAAGAGGGACTTGTATAAACATGTTGACCAAAACTTGTTCATTCGTGTTTTAGAGCCTTTGCTAGCAATAGCTTAATTTCATATATCGTGCTGTTTTTAATAAATGAGTTTGGATAATATCTGTGGTCGAGTTGTGGTCGAGTTAAGCTGTGTGACAAGCATAGTTTGTTTCACAATGAAGTTAAGTAATGTCTTAGATTGTTGATGGATGGTACGGGACCATATCACTTTGCTAAGTTATATATGTTTTCTTAGATTTGCATTCTGCGTCATGTAAAATCGGTATCCTATTTTATTAGTTTCTCGTGTCGAGCGTTAGCGAGACACCAGGTAGTAACATTATATCTACTTTAATACCACTGGAAAACAAATTTCTACTGCTAATTTCTCATGTCATAGCAGCCATGACGTGACGTTACAGTTTTACATCGAATGCTGATTTTAAAATTACAAAAACAGAATACGGAAAACCAAACAAGGAAGGTAACTCTTTCAAGCTGTCCGTAAACGAGTAAACTTACCTTCACTGCGGGTGTAAAACTGACGTCACGTCATGAAAACTCATTATCTTATTGTAAATGTTTATGTAGGCATACAATGCGGGTTGTCTTCCTTGTAGCATACCTTCATGGCCTGCAGACCAATGTTTGGATGGCATTCACACTCCAAGTAACAATGGATAGAAACACACACTACTTTATTGATGATAATCAAGGTACATGTACTAGACAAATAAAGGCTAAACATAATGTTGAACTTTGTAAAAAGGGGACAACACGGCTATGTTCAGAATCGCGCACACAGATTCTATGATTATATTTTTTTTCATTTTAAATGTGTTGCAGAGAAAAACAAACATCCGACAGGCATGGAGTAAGACTATATTCAGATAGTGGTAAAGAGACGGGTGGAATCAATATGAAAAGACATCTTTCGAATGACACAATAATTTTCAAGCCATATAGGTTTATTACTTAAGATGAATACAAAGGGAATTCCGCTTCACGCAGCGACCCATCTACAATGTATGGCTAAATGCTTAACAGAAATACGGTTTATATCGAAATATTTACGTTTCAAACAATTTTTAACATCACCGTATAACTCGTACTTTATATCTTCATATTATGTACACATCATACTTTTTAATTAAATTAAGAAGTCACAATTTAGTAAGCACATAAATAGTCTGAAAGTTAGTGAGAGGCCGATTGCTCTTTTTTCATTAGATATTAGCTTTTGCAAGCCACTTATATTGCCTATCACGGCACAACATTCCTCCAGACATCACATTACACCATCACTGTAAAGATACACATTTGCAGTATATTACCACACCACTTAAAAAAAGGATACTATGAAATGAATTTAAGTCATCTACCATCACTGTTTCACAAAATGTTACATCATTATACTAAAGTACATGACAACATCATATAACACGGTTGATAAATGAGATGTGCCATAAAAGTTTGCAAAGTAGTAGACGTGATTGTCAATGTTGTCTATAAATGAAAGACAGTCGGCGCGTTCCAAAGAGTTGATGGGCGCTGTTTATTCACTGTTCAAAATTTGTATGAATACTATTTGTTAATAATTAGCAGTTATATACCTCGAATATTTGAAATAGACTCTTCTGTGCAGATAACACGGTTATTTCCCATAATTAATGAATGTGTGTTAATATTATATGACTTGTTTGGCATCCATGTTTTTGTCCCAGTCATATGAAGATGAGGTTCCTAGTTTTACTTTAAGATTTGCTTTATTAGTCAATACATAACATATGCAATGAACTTTACTTTTCCATCTCTTTTGAAACCTTGACTCTCGTCAGTCATATTGTGCCAATTTAATCGCCATGTGTTTGGAAATGTATCAGCCTCCTCAGCATGATCATTTTTAGCCGAAAAATGGTTGACTAAAATGAATCTCGCATTTACAGCGTATTTCTTTTCAGAATTGAACCTAAAATCAGTTTCGAGATAACAGTTATTGCCTTGGCTAATTACAAGAGCAACTTGTACGTTACCCAAACTTATATAATCACTGATGTATTTCCTTTTATCTCCTGGTACGAATTCATATTCAATAACTCGACAGTAGGAATACTTCTCAAATACACGTTGATCGCGTTTGGATTTGAATGAAAGGAAGTACCGCCTGAACAGTTGATGATTCTCGATAGATTCATTTTTCTCTGAAATGATGTCTTCCTGGCCATTCACTCTTTCTGTTAGATATTCTGCCATCTTTATAAGTATCTCATTTTTCACTTCAGGTGGCAAAGCACAGAATGTTTCATCCTCTTTGAGCTCTGCGACGTCTTCCTTGACAAGTAAAGATAAGCACTGTTGTTTCAGCTTAAATAAGCCCTCGTCAGAGAATTTCAGAAAATATTGGAGTAACTCCTCTACATTGTCAAGGCTTTCAACAATTTCAGAAATGAGCGATTCACACTTTTCCTTCTCCAATTCTACATCGAATTCTAAAATCAACGGGAAGATCGACATCACGTTATCTTCATTTATGTCCCTCAGAGTCTTTGGGTTTGGATAAACACAATGCAAAAATTCAACGACATCTGCATACTTTTTCTGGTGCAAGGTGATTTCATTCTTTGATTGGTACTCGCCCTCGAACATTTTCCGAAACACAGGCGACACAACCGCTAGCATAGCTTTAGAAACATAAAGCTTTCTCCCTTCAACAATCAGTGTTAGATCTTCAGCCCATGTTTTTACACTAAATGTTTCGTCAACTTCCGCTTTTCTTTCAGAGGAATCTTCTACATTTTCTTCATCGGCGTCTTCGCTCTCTACGAATGTCGCCATTTTCAATTTAGCGACGCAATTCTGAATTACACAAAGAGAAAATATATATAGATCTATATATCATAATGATTTCTACATGCATTTGAGAATTAATTCTATACGCGTTTTCATTTATACGGGTATAATCCGAATAGATTTAAACAACTATTGCATTTTTGTCAAACTGATTATAGCTATGCCAATGTAGACCATCGCCACTAATGCACGTTGGACAACTGAATTGCTTTGTAGATCGACTTAAAATTACGTAATTCTGTGTCTGGATCAATATTCTCTTTCACATTGATCTAAGGGTATCTGAGTACTGGAATGAATTGGAAATAAAACAAAGCTGGGTTTATGTGTTTGTAAATGTTTATTTTTCTCCATGACAACATGACAACGGACAGGTCTCTGGAAGACATCATTGATTATTTCTTGATTTCAGTTTAAAGGTGTGCACACTAATTTCAAACACCTATTTCTAATGACATTGCTGTTACCGACACGTACTGCTACTATCATTTTACTATAACTACACTATCATCCACTATTGTGCTACAAATACCTACTGCTGCTGACATCTGCTACTTCTACTGACACCTGCTGCTACTGTCATATTGTTCTACAAGCACCTACTGCTGCTGAAATCTGCTACTTCTACTGACACCTGCTGCTAGTGTCATATTGTGCTACAAACACCTACTGCTACATGACATCTACTGCTACATGACACCTACTGGTACATGACACCTACTGCTACATACCCATTATTAACCACGACTCAATATTGATATGAATTCGTTATTTTCATTATATAAAACATACATTTGTATTTGGACTCATAGAATGTTATTTGCATATTATATTGAGACAGAGGTGGATACATTATTGCGTATTCATCCTAAGTACTTTTTTTTTTTTTTTTTTTTTTTGATAAGGTCACGTGACATCACGTATTGTAAGGATTGCATATCATTTTGCAACGAAATCACGGTGGCCTTGAGAATAGCTGCGTGTATGTTAGATCCAGAATAGAACAACTCCCTGTCTACGTCAGCAGTTTTTACACTATTTACCTGTTAACATATTCATCTATCCATTTCTTGTGAAGAGGTGTTTTATAAAATCAATAGATTTAGGTTGTAAGCATGCTATGCTAGAGAGGCCTTATATATCTTGCAGTCACATATTGAAATAATTATTCATAATGTTGTTTATTTACATATGAAAATAACCATTTGATCTGGTATTGGATGATATTAAATTTGTTAATGCTTATGCCCGCACACATGAACCTATTATCATATAAAATAATATCTTTTACATTTTTAAATGTTCACAACTATAGAAAGAAAAATAGACAGATAGAAAAAACTTACTAACAACATATTTGTAATCACTGTCTAACTTGAAATCACACTCAGGAGCCTTTCAGCAATGATCTGGAGGAAACATACTTGACTCAGGATCCGACGGTTGAACCCATTTGCTAGGTAGAATTGTTCATAATCTTCCAGGGCGCACAGTACTGGTTCAACCTAGATTTGCGACAATGCCCCAGAGTTTCCTCTGCACATTAATATGGAGAAGGAGAAGAAATGATACAGCGTCTTCATCATATATAACACCTACGACCCTTAAATATCGCATATACTCATACTGTCGCATATTTAAAATAACAACATAGTTATTCCCACATTGAATCAATTTTCGATCTTAAATTATTGATCATAGTACGTTTAAACAAAACATAATGCATTTTAATCTCTTTTTATCATAGGTTTTCAATCATTTGGAACATCTCATCCATATCGCTTGTATCCGAGCACTGACGGATATGGCCGAGTAGTTACGCTTGAGGCTTCAATATTTGGTCTCATTTCTGTTTCCTCCACAGGAGTTTAAAGTGATATAGTAAAAAAAACATAATCCCATTTATAATAAAAAAACACAAAGAATTCAACGCCTCACCCACACCCAACACACGTTTCGCTGAATTATTCTAGCGGATGATGCGAATGTCCGTCGGTCAGTCGGACATGTCCGGTATATTTCCATTTTGACCGACGAAAGCGTCTGTTATTGTCGGACACAATGTCCGATGAAAAAAAAAATCCATACAGCACCGTTTCATTTTCGGAAAATTACTTTCACTTTCTTCGAAAAACAGTTTCATTTGCTTTCTTGATTACCGGATGTCTGAGATGGCCAAGCAGTAACGATTGCGAATTGGTTCCCCGCAATTTATATAGGCCTACTAATATCTTTCGTAATGGAAACCATGCAGAAAACTCTGTCTTTATCAGTCAACAATCAACAACATGGCAGACGATGAATACACGAAAGATTGTTTTTTTTTTCTTCTTTTTATACGCTTTCCATAATCAATTAACAAAGTCATACTCGTTTTAATTTGTTATCAGGTTCAATTTTTATCATTTAAATATTCATTATCGTAAATAATTAAAATAATTAAATCTAGATTTTGTTTTCAATGAATTTAGATATTCTGATGGTGATATGCCGGGTCGAAAATTGCCTGCTAGTTCTAGCAACGAACCAAAGAAGAGAGCTCCTGCCAATAACAGACGCTTTTAGGGACAGTTTTTCGGAAGATTTCCTTATTATGGTCACACAACTTACAGAACCTTAGTTTTTGCATAGCATTTTATGATCTTATCTGTGCAAAAATAATTTCTTTTTGTAATGGGGTAGGGTTTATTCCTCCATATGTACTTATTTTGCAGGTCTCACATTTTTACATGTTTGTGAGTTTTGAACAGCTGATTAGGACAGTGTATATGTAAAACTGAGACAATCTAAAAATAGCCAAAAATGAATGAATATTCATTATATTAAGTGATAAATTAATGTAATATACTTGCAATGAAGAGACTGAAATCAAGATATCAAAATGTTCTTACTAAATACTGTTTAAAACATTGCAACAGGTAAAAATATTGTGTTTACCTGTCGCAATGTCCTGTGAAGAAGGAAAAGTTTTCGCATAGTCTGTTACAAATAAAAATAAAATGCTCCCAATAACAACCGGTGATTGTTAAATCACGCCATTTTACGGGATTAATTAAACAATTTTTGCTCATTTTCATGAGCAGTCACTTTGTCGTCGAAGCCATTCGCTGACGTCACACAAATAAATAGTGATATTGGTCAGGGGAAGACACTCTACCTACTTTTGACTAAGTTACTATGTGATGAAATACGAAGCAAGTAAGAGTGACGTCCCCTGGTGGGTTTTCCATGATTATCTAATTATTTCATCAACAATATATAAATGTTTTCAGATCAACATAACTGTAAATTTATTAAAAACCTAATGCAATCGAACAAACGATTTTATTCCAAAATATTGTAATAATTATCTACCAGTCTATAAATAGAGACATTAAATTACCCCGGGGCTGAGATTGTGTTACGTCAGCGAGAGGCTTCGACAAGAAACTGTCTGCACAGGAAAATGAGCATAAATTGTTGTTAATGTATGGAATTATATTTTGACCAATGAGACTGCAGTATTTTTCAAAATGTTCGATCGGTTTAACTCGTTAAACCACTTGGTTTAATGGGATACCTAGTATATACGACCAATCTTTGTGCGCATAAGTGTAGAGGCGGACTTAGATAGTAACGTCAAAACATAATTCCATACATTAAGTAGGTTAATGTTTGTTATCGAGGGTTTAACAAATTAAACCGCTCAAGCTCGGTGCAACCTATACATAAATTCCTGTAGAATGGCGTGATTTTATATATTACCCGTTGTTTTGGATGCATTTTAGTTTTCTTTATCAAGTAGGCTCGCTAAATGTTATCATTCATTATTCCGTTCTTATAATTCAGCCAAACGTGTGTTGGGTGTCGAAAAGGCGTTACATTCCTTGTGTTTTTTTGGCGTATGCTGTATGGAATGGATTTTGCCCTGTCTCTTGAACCAGTCTAACCTTGGTTAACAAACGAAGATTTCAGAAAAAAAAACTCGTTTCATTGGTTTGCATAAATAATTTTTGGATATTCCGTCATAAAATGGGAGTTTCAGGGTGCATATCTTTCTGCATGATTGTCAATTGACAAATTATAATATAATCTGACTATTTAAACATAAAAACACCCAGTTGAAAAAGTAAATACTTGTGAGTCTTTAGAAAACGTAGTTAACCATGATAGTCGACTCGTCCTTCTAAGTCACAAAAGCTCGCAGTGTGAAAGTTAGCTAACATAAAATATACGAAACAACAGCCTCCGTGGCACAATTGTGTGAGTGCTCGTCTGCTTAAACTAAGGGCCCCGAAATCGAATCCCTCTGACGGAACTTTTTTTTATTTATTTATCTTATTTACATGTATTTATTATTATAAGTTTCGCTTATATTACATTTTTCCCTTTCTTTCTTTTTTTTTACTGGCTAGTATATTGCATTTCCTAAATGTAGAGACAAATACGTTTTCTTACATTATTTTTAAAGTCACAGACCATTTAAAACTTGCAGCATTATTATATTAAATATATTATCTTGTAACACTTTTACTTTCTTAAGCTTTCATATCTTTGTTTTAGTTTTTCCTATGCCGAATATCTTTTTTAAAGATATGTCTTGTTTATTATGAACGGGGCTTCTTTTTTTAACTATATCACTTATTTGTTGATAGAACTTCAAACTCCAGTGGTTACAAGAGTTCATCACTTTCGACGGATCAAGAGGTACTGTGTACAGAGAGGGTTTTTAACACGAATTGACATATTTCACGGTCATGCGCAAAAGATCATTTCACCAGAGAATCGGCAATACCCGGTCTAATTCGCTGATTAAAATTGACCAATCAGTAAATCAGGAACAATCTCAAATGTATGTTTATTTCTCATGGTTATACACTAGCATGTAGATCAGGTGTTCGGGAAGTGCTCGTTGATTTACGTAGGTTTACGTCTCATTTCTATGGAGCTTTTCATGGGCCAAGAATTCAGACATGTTTATATACAAATGTTAAAATGCATACTTGCAAACTTGCAAATGTATTTGTGAAGTGTACAATTAAAACTTGGACCATGCAAATGTCATTTTCCATTTTTAACTTGTGTTTATATAAAATAATAAATAATATATATATATATATATATAATATATATATATATATATATATATATTTATTTATTTATTTAGACTTTATGGTTGCTTCAAGTCGGTCAGTAACTAAGCAGGTGTTAGTGTAATTAAGATTTTTTTGCTTTTTTCACTCGAACGCATTACTTGATCAGTGAATAGTTACCGAATTTTCTTTTCAACTGCAAACTTTACGACTAGAATGTCAAGAAAGATAACTTCGCCAACGCCATTTTGCAAAGTTTATTGAATTTTGTACCTCCATATATGTAACAGATAGCGGAGTGTGAGAAATAAAAGGAGCGAGGTTTCAGCCAATACGACATTTAATAAGTCTGGTTCCGGGTCGTACTAAAACGATAACGAATCTGCTGACGATATAGAATATTTATTAAACTGCTGACCATATACACAAAGAAGGTTTTCGGAAAACGCTGACGATATGTAAATAGAAGGAAATAAATATACTCGTGTTTGGTTAAGATATCTGAATTTTTAGCGATGATTAAAAGGGGGAAAATTAAATGAATTATCTCATGTTGTTTTGTTTTTTCACATTCGAAAGGGAGAAAGTAAATGAAGACATAAGATTTTTTCTACATTAAATAGAAGGATATTCGGTTTTGGTGTTTGGTTAAAAAATATCTGTATTTTATGACGATAATAAAATGTGATTTTTGTTGTTGTTGTTGTTGTTTTGGGGGAAACAAGTTTGCAATATTTTTATTGCATTACATAATTGGTTTTAACTATAGTTATGTAGAACCTGGTTAGATATAAAATACAACGATCAAACAAATATATGCAATTGCAAAATTAATGCTTTACATACTTAGCCTCGGACTGATCAGCAGCTTAAACGAATTCAGCAAATTGAATTTATGTCCAGCTGGTCAGCACTTAGTTTAAACAATATTTATTTCAAAATAGCATACAATATAGAACAATTACAAATACAACTAGAACCGCAAGCGGTATCTCGGTTTTCGCTTTTAACCTAATCAACTTGAAGACTTTATTTCAACTCAACCACAATTTTCAATATGAAACAGAACGAAAAGGTTTTTGAAGACCTACTCTCATTTGCACAGGTTTTTTTTTTTTTTGCAATGTTAGAACATTCAAACTCTTCTAGTGCAAATATTTTCCCATACCCTGTCCCTTGAAATCCATCACATTCTGTGGTGCTGTCAACAAGGAACAAAATGCTGAAAACCGCATTTCAATCAGACTTTAACATTTTGAGTTAGAAGCAAAAGAGTGATTTTAAGCAAAACGCCCTCTAGCGGCAAAATTAGAAACAAAATTGCAAAAACAGCAAATAGTTCAAACAAGTATATAAGTCGCACTAGTCGAACATTCTTTTTCTTATATATCACAACTTGAAGCATAAAAACTGATTAGCAATTATTCCAAAAAAGGATCAAACTTTGGACTGCCGTAAAATGAACAAATCAAGTCCGATCTTCAAAAACTAAACATCACTGGAAAGAGCTCCTCAAGAACTAAAACCTTTATATACTCTCAATGAAATATTTTTAGATTTGGAGCACTTTGTGGCCGAATAAAAACACAATTATCGTAATATGACATTGACCTTTTCAATGTTTTTTTAAACTTTTTAAATGTGAAACCCTTTCAAAATTAACAAAACATAACGTGTGAAACTTTCATGACGAATAAAGAAAAAATAAAGTCAGGAGCGACAAAAAACATGTTTTTGGAATTTTAATTTTTCCTAAATTTAGTGAAGTTTGACCGTTTCTAGAGGACAAACCACGCATTTCCTTAATTCGCCACCCCATATATTTTGTGTGTATACGTCTTTCAAATGTTATGCCGGAGACGGAATTCTTCTATCTGATCTCTAACAAAAACGGATAGGTTTTTTGTAGACCTACCCTCATTTGCACAGTTTTTTTGGGTTTTTTTTTTGCGAGGTTCGAACATTCAACCTTCCGTAGCCCAAAAGCTTTCAGCAATACGGACCCTCGAATCCTATCATATGTTATTAGGCTAACAACATGGAACAGAATGCAAAAAACCGCATTCGAATCGGACTTCAACTTTTTGAGTTATAAGCAAAAGAATGATTTCAAGAAAAGCGCCCTAGCGGCAAAATGAGAAAGAAAATTGATTAAAATTTTACTGTTAGGTACCTAGCAAAGCAGCAAATAGTTCAATCAAGTATACTAGTCGCACAAGTCAAACTTTTTATTCTTATGTATCAGAATTTGAAGCATAAAACCTAATTTACAATTATTCCAAAAAAGGATCAAACTTTGGACTGCCGTATAATGACCAAATTAAGTCCGATCTTCAAAAACTAAACATCACTGGAAAGAGCTCTTTAAGAACTAAAACTTTTGTTCATATACTCTCAATGAAATAGTTTTAGTTTTGGAGCTATTTGTGGCCGAATAAAAACACAATTATCGTAATATGACCTTGACCTTTTCAATTCTTTTTTATTTTTTGAATTGTGAGGCTCTTTCAAACATAACAATACATATCGTGTAAAAATTTCATGAAGAATGAACAGAAAATAAAGTCAGGAGCGACAAAAACATGTTTTTGAAATTTTAATTTTTCCTAAAATTTAGTGAAGTTTGACCGTTTCTAAAGGACAAACCACGCATTTCCTTAATTCGCCACCCCATATATTTTGTGCGTATATGTCTTGCAAATCGTATGCAGCAAACAGAATTATTCTATCTGATGTCTAACAAAAGTGGGTAGGTTTTTCGTAGACCTACCCTCATTATTCCACTTTTTCCAAGGTTCGAACATTCAACCTCTCCTAGAACAATTTTTTTCCCCAGTACTCGATGATAAGATATCCATCATATTTGATTGGGCTGTCAACAAGGAACATTATGTAAAAAAACGCATCTAAATCAGGTTTCAAATTTTTGAGATATTAGCAAAACAGTGATTACATGCATTGCGCCACCTAGTGGCTAAATCAGAAATAAATGTGAAAAGTTTGACCATTTAGGCACATGTTCAGATGTGAAACTAGAAATGACATTCTCAGGGTTCTTTACTATGAGTAAGTCAATCAGTGATGAAGGATGTTCGGTGAAATAGGTAGGTTCTTTGATTAATTGTATTGCGTTATAGGAATCAATCAAGCGGGTGATTTTATTAGAATGAGAGTTAAGTAAATTAATATTAAAGTCACTAGTAATCACTATATTATGATTACTTACTGAAAATGCTCTATCTATACTTTCCCCAATCAGAAGCCAATAATCATTATTAGAATTTGGTGATCTATAAAACCCTCCAATAAGAAGTTTTCTATTTTGATAAACCATTTCAACCCACAGAGCTTCAAGATCAGCTATATCAAAATCTGTGCGATATACCAGAGCGAATATAAATGGCAACACCTCCACCAATTCTGTTAGGACGGTCTCTACGGATAGGAGGGTCAAAATTTTGAATAAGAAAGTCATTGTTGTCAACCGCATTAGACAGCCACGTTTCAGTGAAAACAAGAATGTCGAATGGTTGGGCCTCAATTTGAAGGAGATCAATTTTTGGGAGTAGGCTCTGGATGTTCAGATGCATCACACTGAGACCAGAAGTAAGTAAGTCAGTGAATTGAAATGAGTTATCAGTGGATGATGAGCTGTACGATGGTCCAGGATTGGGATGGATGTCGCCAGATATTATAAGTATTATCGCAGCCAGATAAAGTAATACTGTAACTAGTAGTGATCCAATAAGTTTTAGTGAAAAAATACAATGTTGCTCAAACTTAAGGGAACCCTGTGTCCTCCTACAATTTAACGGCACAAGTCTACCTCTGGTACTGTCAATCATCAGAACAGAAGATAGGGTGTAACTAACCAGTCCAGAGTTATCAGTAAGAAAGGAAATGAAAACAAACACAAGGAAATATGAACTGCGACACTGGAAATATTCTGGATAAAGAGAAGAGCGACAAGGATGCTTAAAAGCTAGCATTTTGAGAGAGTACAGTCGCACAAAAGTTATATAGGTTACCTCCTGGTTTTAAGAATATGACAAGATGGGGGCCTCGAGATTGAAAGAAGAGTGGGTAAATAAACATTTTGGAAAGAAAAAAATAAAATAAAGTAAATATCATGCAATGTGTTTCATGGCCGAAAACATTCTAAATAAATGGAGAAAATATAAATTTCACATATCAAGCAGCAAACTGAGAGTACATTTTTAAACTAGCAAGACAGCGATTAGATTGTATGTTCTTATTCATATGTCCGCTTCGGGTATTGGCTTGAGGGAATTTGAATGAGAAGTTTAATTATAAAGTTAATACTATACAAGAAGTGTTTCTAAAACACATATTTATCTTCCCTCATGTACCATAGTATATATGGAGCTTTGATATACATGTATGTACGACGCTTGTCTTATAATAATTAGGAGTCAAGACCTTATTAAAAGTAATCAAATATTCAGACGATATTATCAAAATATATAATGAAGAACAATATGTGACATTTACACTTTTTGAGAGATGTACTCCTTAAACATAAATAGGAATATTTACAATGACATAATTATTTATAATTATACTAATATACAACAATATATATTAGTTTGTACATTGAGTTTCTCTGGAACAATATACTTAATTATACATCGTTATAACATTATTTGTAAAGCATGGCATGAAGTCTGTTTAAAAAAAAAAAAATGGTCTGATGGAGAGAGAGAGAGAGAGAGAGAGAGAGAAAGAGGGGGGGGAGAGAGAACAAGAATTTGAGAAGAGAGACAATATACAGACATCATTATCAAATTTAGTAATGGAAATCAAATCTGACATTTACAGAGTTTAAAAAAAAAAGAAAAAAAAAAGTGGTCAGCACTTGAGTAGCTGGATAAGGTACTTAGGAAACTACTGACCATATAGACAAAGAAGGAAATTGCTGATCCATGAACACAGAGAAGGAAACTCGTGAGAAGCATATATACTGGTCAGCTGCTTAATGTCTAACAGTTAATAAATACTGATATGCCCAACATATCAGTGACATTTAATACTTGTGTTGTGAAAGTAACATGGCTTTTATTTCATGTAATAGACAATGACTGTGAGTCAGATTGTTACCTCATTCATGTGTATTACATTTGTACAAAGGTCACACTTGTTTTCTCCTGCTAATTCTCGTGTGTATTTTATTGAAGAGTATTTTGCATAGGTTTTTATTAGGATTCTAAAGTCATTGTATAATTGAAATATATAATTACGCTGTAAAGGTTAGATTCTATAAATTGTTTACATACCATCATTTGTTACTAGGCCTGGAATTCAAGTAATTTCATAAGTCTTTAATGGCCGCTATTTTTGTTTACAGTTTTACGCTCTCTTACACATCGGCTTACATTACATTCACCTCTGTGGTGGGCCCAGAAAGTAGTTCCGAATTCGTGCAATCTATAAATAAGACTCTATCGTCATTCAGACCGTTGTTGACATTTTGAATCTCACGTGATTCACGCTGTTTATCTCTCAGCACAAGATTCTCGCCGTAACGACGCACAATTCCATTCAGTCTGTTTACATCTGCATATTGTTCCCATCTGCGTAATAAGGAAGGAAACAGTTCCCATAATAAAAAATAAAAAAAAAAATATTATTTTCCATACGTTTTATGATGATTCGAAAATTCATTTTTAAATGTTTCTATACTATAAGTAAAGGGGCCGGTTTGGAGGTAAACAAACTTGGCCTCCTTTCTAGGTTGGCGGCCATCTTTGTTACTATTTATAGTCACTCATTTGCATAAGCATTTTTTTTTGGGGGGGGGGGGGGGGGGGGGATAGGGCACATGTGTAGTGGCCATGTTATTGACGGTCATTTTTTTCAGACTTTTGTTTGTATGGCGCATGCGTGGCGGCCATTTTAAGTATACAGAGGTGACTTTTATACTTGATCTGAGATCTACTCGCGGACATTGAGGGTCACTTCCATTCGATCTCAGACAGTGTCATATAAGATATTATTTTTACTATATTTAAAATAATCATATTTAAAATACACCAATAACTAAATAACACATATCTACTACTGGTATACGTCTTCTATAATAATAATAATCTACTTGATAATGATAATAATGGTAATAATAGTGATAATATGTTAACTATAAAATAATAAATAAAAGTAATCAATATATATATATATATAAATATATTTATATATAAATATATATAATAATAATATACTCAGCAAAACTTGAAACGTCCCTGTTTTATAGCCGGTATAGCTTTGTCTGTGTAGTTGCTTCATGTTCAGTGTACATGCATTTTAAACCCTGGCGATGTTCAGAATACGATCGTGTACAATTTACTCGATACGCATGGTGTACATATCGACCAGTAACCGGAACGATCATTTGCACGTTTTGCACATGCACGCTATGCATGTCATCCATAATTGTGTTGATTTCGTTCATGTCGTACTGTTCATGCGATAGGGGCTACTAGTATTCTGAAAAATATTTTTTTTCTTTAATTTTTCACTGTTTTCGATATGCTACGGCTTTCCGAAAACGAGCGAAATCAGGCAATTGGGATGCTTGCGGAAGGGATGTCCGCCATGGTAGTCGCGTGTCGGTTCGGGTGCTGTCGGAAGACGATTGATCGTCTTGCAGTCCGGTATCAGCAGACGGGCTGTTCACGACCGGCAGCGACCTGGTAGGCCTCGTGTAACGACGGCTAGAGCCGATCGTTTCATCATGTTGACGCACTTACGTAAACGTCAATTGGCAACCACTGTCGCTGCTAGGCAATACGGTGTCTCAGGGCAAGACCATTCGCAACCGGTTGCGCCGTAACGCCCGACCAATCAGGGCACGCCGCCCTTACACTTGTCAGATAATGACACAACGTCACCGTGTTGCCAGGCTGTTATGGGCGCGACGTCATCTGAACTGGAGAAGGGCTGACTGGAACCGAGTTTTGTTCACCGATGAATCTCGTTTCACAGTTAGTCATGCTGACGGAAGATTACGGGTATACAGGCGTAAAAATGAAAGATTCGCCGATTATTGCATTGTTGAGAAGAACAGGTTTAGGGGAGGGAGCGTAATGGTTTGGGGTGGGATCATGGGAAACCGGAAGACAGATTTGGTTGTTGTACAGGGCATCATTAATGCACATCGTTATGTTGCAAACGTGCTAAATGCACATGCCTTACCATTTATTTGTCAGCATGGTCCTGGTGTAACATTGATGCAGGACAATGCCCGCCCTCATGTAGCCAGGGTCACCACTCAATTCTTGCAGCATAAAAAATGTCAACGTCATGCCATGGCCCGCAGTTTCCCCGGATCTCAACCCCATTGAGCACATATGGGATCAGCTGGGCCGCAAAGCACGAGATAACCATCAGATTGACAATGTTCACGATCTTACACGGGCGTTACAACAGGAATGGAGGAATTTGCCCAACGCACTGGTAATGCGTTACGTTACGTCGATGCGGCATAGGATCATTGTAAACATTCATGCAAATGGTGGCCACACTCGGTACTAACGAGAGTAACTGGGTGTGCCACATTTCTTATTGAAATTCCATCTCTAAACATTCAATAACACCTTTCTGAGTTTTTGTGATTTTTTGATTTTGACTCCAACCTTTCTTGACCGGTTACCTCTCGAAAAGTTAACAAAAAGCCAAATGCAATTAATTAGTTTTGATACAGAAATGAATGAACTTGTTTTCTATTTTGATTCATAGAAGAAACCCTTTTGGATTTCGATAAATCTTTCCTGAAATATGGAGGGACGTTTCTAGTTTTGCTGAGTATACATATGTATCTACTTATTAATAATAAAATGCACAGTCTACCTCCACGATGTGTTCTGTTCAACGTCCTACCTTGAATGACTATTTTACCACTATTGCATCAGTTTAAACTTGTTTCCAAAAACCCACCTGTGATGACAAAGAGGCTCTATTTTTAGCTATCGATCAATAGATGCATTGATTTAAGGAGCGCGTGTGTGAACGATGGTCTTTGTGGATGACTTCTGGCCCGGCACTATTTTGAGACTAGGTGTCTCGTTCTCCTCTTTAGAGTTTGCCCTCTATTTCTATCCAGTCAGTGAGCCCGAAATTTATAAATTCCTGGTCGATTTAATTTGTTAAAAGAGTTCGAGATTTTCCGAGACTTGTCTACTTAATTGTGATTTAACTGTTAAGAGTTTACGGCGAAGAGCGCATGTCATTATTTCAAATAATGCCCTGCCCTATTCACGTGATGGTCATATATGGCAGTGTTTACTACACCGATCCCTACACACGAGGCGTGTTCAATGGCGCATGTTGACGTTATATGTAAACATTGAGTAAAGTTGCTTATAGATACACATTTATATTAGAGTTTGCCCGCTATTTCTATCCAATCAGTGAGCCCGAAATTTCAAATTCCTGGTCGATTTTATTTGTTAAGAGTTCGAGATTTTGCAAGACTTGTCTACTTAATTATGGTTTAACTGTTAAGAGTTTACGGCGAAGAGCGCATGTCATTATTTCAAATTTTGCTCCGCCCTATTCACGTGATATCATATATGGCAGTGTTTACTACACCGATCCCTACACACGAGGCGTGCACACTGGCCTATGTTGACGTAAACATTTAGTAAAGTTGCTTAAATAAACATGTTTATAGATAAACATTAACATAAGAATGAGGAGTTTCGGAAATGTTGTTGCAAAGGGATCATTACCAGCTCGATCCAAACGGATTCCTAAGGAAAGAATAAGATGCTAAATTATATACTAAAATACAAGTATAGTTTGTTTATTAGGTTTAACGTCCCTCCAACAGTATTTAAGTCATTTGGAGACAATGTCTACTTAAGACAGATGTAGTGCTGTCACACTGCACAGTATCACGTCGTAGATAGTTGGCATGATACCACACCCAGTCACATTATCCGGACACCGGGCCATCAGCCCTGGAACTACCCTTATTATGCTGAGCGCCAAGCAAGGGAGCTATACCAGTACCTATGTTTATGACTTTGATAAATACAAGAATTGATATTGATATAACGTTCATAAACAACTTACAGATCATGTATTAACTCGTTTAATTTGGTATTTCCAGGGTATTCCTAGCATTGATATCTTCCGCCGACAGCGACTTTTTTTTTTAAACTATTATTCTTTAAATATTTCGTTCGTTCCTTAACCTCAATCAGTTGCTGTTTTCTGATGTCTTAACTAATTAAAACAAGATAAAAATAAATAAATAAAAAACAGTCATCACTCAAATTAAATTTCCGTGCCTCTTGATTGAATTCTGAAAAAGAAATGAGCCGACGGTCAAAAAACGCGCGAAATTTATGTGTTTAATCCATATTTGGAAAGCATGTGCACGTGTGTGAATACTTAAACAACACGCTGACGTAACAATTTTATTGCGTTATCTCCTAATATAGCAGTGTGACGCAGTATTAGGGCGGGGCAAACTCTAAGTTAGTCAGTGTTTATTAAGAGAGAATTTAACACTATATCTACTTGAAACAGATGTAGTGTTGTCACACTGCACAGTATCACGCCGTAGATAGTTGGCATGATACCACACCCAGTCTCATTATCCTGACACCAGGCCATCAGTCCTGGAATTACTCTCATTATGTTGAACGCCAAGCAAGGGAGCTAAACCAGTACCTATATTTGCGACTTTAGTAAATAAAAGAATTGAAATTGATATAACGTTTATAAAAAAAAAACTTACAGATCATATATTAAATCGTTTGATTTGGTATTTCCAAAATATTCCCAGCCTGATATCTTCCGCTCTTCCGAGCGGCATTTCTAAACGATTATTATCTACATATTTCGTCCTTTCCTTAACGTTAATCAGATGTTGTTTTCTGATGTCCTAACTTATAAAAATACAATAAATGAATAAATAAAAAAGTCATCACTCAAATTAATTTTCTGTGCTTCTTGATTGAAATCTGAAAAAGAAATGAGCCGACGGTAAAAAAAAAAAAAAAAAAAAAAAACGCGCGAAATTAATGTGTTACATCCATATTTGGAAAGCACGTGTATGTGTGTGAATACTTAAACAACACGCTGACATAACAATTTATGGCGCCATCTCCTAATATAGCAGTGTGACGCAGTAATAGGGCGGGGCAAACTCTAAGTTAGTCAGTGTTTATTAAGAGAGAATTTAACAGTTAAGAAGCCGTCACTCGCTACGCTCGTTCTGGCTTCTTAACTGTTAAATTCTCTCTTAATAAACACTAACTATAACGTAGTGTCAAGCACAAAGAGCAGGTGTGTGAACAATGGTTATGGAAATATAGTGTTAAGAAATTACATTTACAACAGACAAACGGAATGACGGAGACACTGATAGTAGGATGGACGGACTGACATACTGAGACCAATATTTTAATGACAAGAACTGCTACATTAAATGAAATTTACAACAGCTTGAAAGTGAATCCGTCCTTATTTACTGTTTCGAGCACATCGGTGGGGGGGGGGGGGGGGTGGGGGGGGGGGGGTCTGAATGTGATGTCAGTGCTAAGGGGTCCGGGGGCATGCTCCTCCAGAAAAGAATAAAAAAAGGTTTTTAGTGTGACGGAGATGCATTCTGAAGAGTATCTGTGGATAAAAGTGAAGTTTTTTTTAATGTTTTTTTTTGTTGTTGTTGTTGTTGTTTGAAACTTGAAGACCATGGATCTAATGCCTAGGTCCCACTGGAGAAAAATCATCGGCGAGGTGGAAATACACAAATTTTCTCCCGATGGCATCAGATGTTTGAGCCGTTGAAACGTTCACTGATGTTTCGTTTATGGTACTATGGCCTTGTATTATCGCGGATGGCTCCCGATGCTCGTGAAATTTTTCCGATGAACGCTGTGATCAGCTAAACGCTCATATATGCATTTTAACTATTTCTGTTCCGTCCATGAACTTGAGGCCAATTTTCGCAGTTTTTCTATATTGATGTTTTTAATTATATATAACCTTATAGTGAAAAGAAAATATAGAAAAGGATAGAGTACTAGGAATGACAATTACATTGTTGTGCAATAACGCCATTCCCGAATTTGGGCCCGTTCTCATCAATATCCGCAAAATCAACATCCAACATGGTCGCACCCATGGTAGAAAAATGAGCATAACGAATAGAGGTAAGCACTGAGGCGCATCGCCAATCAGCTTGTTCGCAGGTGGAGTCACGTGATATGTATTGTGCTTAACATTGCTGTTGTCGTAAATGATAGATACTGAAGAAGTCATCAAAAGCAACAACAGACTGGATATGTAAGGACATAACTAAACTCCAAATCACAAAACAATTTCAGTAGAGTAAATTGATATATCAAAAAATGGACTAATCAACAGTGCTCTATTTTGCGTAATAGCGCGGGAATATCAACTCGAGTATTAGTTTGCCAAAAATGCAAACGAGCGGCGTGCTCTACCAACAAAATTCCCATATAGTTGAAATTCTGTTAAGAACTACTCCACAATGCAGATCTATGTTTCGATGCAATAATGAATTGTACTAAGTTTTAAATTTACAATATTTTTTAAGTTTACACCACCCCCACCACACACTACCAGATATAACTTCGGTTTCATGGATTGTAAGTGCCACCCATTTTGCCAGTGGCACTACGCGGCGTTTGCGGTTTGGTTAATCCCTATTCTCCGCATCACCCTAACTTCCAGGTCAATGTGATTGGAGCACTGGTCGGGTTCTAGTCTTCACCAGTTACCCTTTTCTACACATTCGGGAATCCATAGTTTTTAGTGGAAATGAGAAAAAAAGTCATCTTAAAACGAGTTAAGAATTTAGTTCCGCGCCTACATGTCGTATCCACCACCGTCTCTTCTCTTCTACGGTGGAAAATTACTTTGCTAGCAATTTTACCTACTACATGTACTTTATTTTTTATAGGATGTTTAACTGATAATGCGTGTGGAAATGAGTCCATATATAACGCATTAATAAAGTGTCCTTGTGAGCAATACTGACTTAAATACTGACTTAAACACTCAATATATATATATATATATATATATATATATATATATATATATATATATTTCATCTCCCACAATCTCCTTGCGTTTTCATTGGTCGAATCGCGGTCACGTGGTAACCCCTATATTTCTATTTAGGGTTAGTTGAAATCTATATGTGTCATCTAAAAAAATCTCATTAGAATTTTCTAATCGATTTTAATTTCATGACATGTACTCGTTAGTGTGGCAAAATATAATACAATATGATATTAATACCGGAATATTTCATTGGGATTTGTAAAGTTCAGTAACCTTGATATTGCTCGATTGTCGGATGTTGAAAGTAGTCTGCCACTGTTTGTCAACAAATATATGAGAGGGAAAAGTGGTCGTTGAAACAAAGTAATCATTATAATGGGTACTGACTCTACACAGTTTGAAATACAGGAGGTCAGTATTGTTCACAAGGACATCCAAGTAGCGCTTTGCCCCCTATGGACATTACTGACCCCTTTATTTCCGTGTAGTGCCAGTATCAAACGAATGATTGATAATATTTTTCAATTTGCTGGCATTGCTCGGAGAATAGGTTTTCCTCAGTCAGTCGTTAAACATACGTTACAATGACGTTACCATTACGCTATCCGTATGCTAAATAAATTCGGCTAATAAAGGTGCAGCAATAATAAAATATGTCTTTAACTGTCCGAACTAACTACTTCTGTCAAAACTGTGACGTTACGTCATGGCTGATACGACATGAGAAATTAGCAGTAGGCATTTGTTTCCAGTGGTATTAAAGTAATAAACACGAAACATTAATGGTATGGATATATATTTTAAGGGATAATTAATTACTTTAATTGTCCGGACCAGAAAAATCCTATGTAAGGCTGTTCCAAATATTCCTGTATCGGAGAGGTGGGTGGGGTATTGAATGTATTGCATTATTCCTGGTGTTTATCTAAAATAGAGAGGTCGATTTGTTAATTTTTCAATCTATATATCAGGGTCTTGTGGTCTAAAATTAAACCTAATGATACATTGACTTTATCAATATTACATTTACATATTATAGATTTCATTGTTTTATAAAGTATCATCTTTGTACAAAATGAGTTAAAGGAGACAAGAAACATTTCTTTACCAAAAAAAAAAAAAAATTGACTATCATATTGTTGTGCAATAACGCATTTTCCCGAATTTGCACCCTCTACTTATAGACTAGTAAATAAGTATTTCAATATTTTATTTTGTAATAAAATTGATTGTTCTGTTGCATTAGGGTTTTAATAAATTTACAGTTATGCTGATCTGAAACATTTATATATTGTTGATCTAATAGTTATATATTCAAAGAAAATTTAAAACTGGGAAAACCTATCAGGGGACGTCACATTTACTTGCTACGTATTTCGTCACAAAAGTAAGTAAGAATGTCGTCCCTTGACCAATATCACTATTTATTTGTGAGATGTCAGTGAATGGCTTCGACGACAAACCTACTGCTCAGGATAATGAGCAAAAATTGTTGAATTAATCCTGTAGAATGGCGTGATTTAACAATCACCGGTTATTATGGGGGCATTTTCGTTTTCTTTGTTGAGTGGACTCGCTAGTTTGTAATAATCCATTATTCCGCTCGTATAATTCAGCAAAACGTGTGTTGGGTGTAGTAGAGGCGTTGCATACCTTGTGTTTTTTTGGTTTTTTTTAATGTAAACGGGGCTTAGTTTTTACTCTTATTGAAAACCTATGATAAAAAGAGATTAAAATGCATTATGTTTTGTTAAAACGTACTATGATCAATAATTTAAGATCGAAAATTGACTCAGTGCGGGAATAATCATGTAAATTGAAATATGCGACGTTATATGCGGTATTTATTGGTCGCAGGTGTTATAAATGATGAAGGCGCTGTATCATTTATTCTCCTTCTTCCTATTAATGTGCAGGGCAAACTCTAGGACATTGTCGCAAATCTGGATTGAACCAGTACTGTACGCCCTGGAAAGTTATAAACAATTCTAGCCAGCAAATGGGTTCAAACCAACAAATGTCGGATCCGTATTCAAGTATGCTACCTCTAGATCATTGCTGAAAGGCTCCTGAGTGTGAATTCAAGCTAGACAGTGATTACAAATATGTTGTTGTTAGTTAGTTTTTCTAATTTTCGTTCTATCTTTTTTTTCATTACTGTTGTGAACATTTAAAAAATGTTAACGGTATTATTTTATATGACAGTTTCATGTGCGCGGGCATAAGCATTAACAAATTTAATATCATCCAATATCAGATTAAATGGTTATTTTCATATGTAATAAACAACATCAGGAATAATTATTGCAATCTGTGACTGCAAAATCAAATATATATAAAGCTGTTATAGCACATGTCACGTTGCATGCTTACAATCTAAATCTATTATAAAACACCTCTTCACAAGAGGTAAACAGTGTAAAAACTGCTGGCGTAGACATTGAGTTGTTCTATTTTGGACGCAACATACACGCAGCTATTCTCAATGCCACCGTGATGATATGCAATCCTCATATTACGTAATGTCACGTGACCTTATCTGAAAAAAAAAAAAAAGAATCCTTAGGGTGAATACGCAAAACTGTATAACAGGACACGGAAGAAGAACACCCATATCCACCTCTGTCTCAATAAAATATGCAAATGACATGAGTCCAAATACAAATGTATGTTTATATAATAAAAATTACGAATTCATTTCAATATTGAGTCGTGGTTAATAATGGGTATGTAGCAGTAGATGTCAGTAGATGTATAAGATTGTAGCAGTAGGTGTCAGAAGCAGTAAATATCATTAGAAGTATAAGATTGTGGCAGTAGGTGTCAGTAGCCGTAAAAAAATTGTAGCAGTAGGTGTCAGTAGCAGTATAAAATTGTAGCAGTAGATGTCAGTAGCAGTATAAAATTGTAGCAGTAGATGTCAGTAGAAGTATAAAATTGTAGCAGTAGATGAAATTGTAGCAGTAGATGTCAGTAGAAGTATAAAATTGTAGCAGTAGATGTCAGTAGCAGTAGATGTAAGTAGCAGTAGATGTCAGTAGAAGTATAAAATTGTAGCAGTAGATGTCAGTAGCAGTAGATTGTCAGTAGATGTCAATAGAAGTATAAAATTATAGCAGTAGGTGTCAGTAGCAGTAGATGTCAGTAGCAGTAGATGTCAGTAGCAGTATAAGATTGTAGCAGTAGATGTCAGTAGCAGTATAAGATTGTAGCAGTAGATGTCAGTAGAAGTATAAAATTATAGCAATAGGTGTCAGTAGCAGTAGATGTAAGTAGCAGTATAAAATTGTAGAAGTAGATGTCAGTAGCAGTATAAAATTGTAGCAATAGATGTCAATAGAAGTATAAAATTATAGCAGTAGGTGTCAGTAGCAGTAGATGTCAGTAGCAGTATAAGATTGTAGAAGAAGGTGTCAATAGCAGTAGATGTCAGTAAAAGTATAAAATTGTAGCAGTAGATGTCAGTAGCAGTATAAGATTGAAGCAGTAGGTGTCAAGAGCAGTATAAGATTGTAGACGTTCGTGTCAATAGCAGTAAATGTCAGTAGCAGAATAAGATTGTAGAAGTAGGTGTCAATAGCAGTAGATGTCAGTAAAAGTATAAGATTGTAGCAGAAGATATCAGTAACAGTAGATGGAAGTAGCAGTAGATGTCAGAAGAAGTATAAGATTGTAGAAGTAGATGTCAGTAGCAGTATAAGACTGTAGCAGTAGATATCAGCAGCAGCAGCAGATGTCAGAAGAAGTATAAGATCGTAGCAGTTGATGAGAGTAGCAGTATAAGATTGGAGCAGTAGATGAAAGTAGCAGTAGATGTCAGTAGCAGTATATGATTGTAGAAGTAGATGTCTTTAGCCGTGTAGCAGTAAGTGTCAGTAGCCGTATAAGTTTATAGCAGAAGAGGGCAGGAGCAGTAGATATAAGTTGCAGTAGATGACAGAAGCAGTAGATGTCAATAGCAGTAGATGTCAGTAGCAGTAGATGTCAGTAGCAGTATAAGATTGTAACAGTAAGTGTCAGTAATGGCAGTAGCAGTAGATGGCAGTAGCAGTATAAGATTGTAGCAGTAGGTGTCAGTAATGTCTGTAGCAGTATATGGCATTAGCAGTAGATGTCAGTAATGTCAGTAACAGTATATGGCATTAGCAGTAGATGTCAGTAGCAGTATAAGATTGTAGCAGTAAGTGTCAGTAATGTCATTAGCAGTAGATGGCAGTTGCAGTATAAGATTGTAGCAGATGTCAGTAGCAGTGTAAGATTGTAGCAGTATATGTTAGTAATGTCAGTAGCAGTAGATGTCAGTTGCAATATAAGATTGTAGCAGTAGATGTCTGTAGCAGTATAAGATTGTAGCAGTAGATGTTAGTAGCAGTGGGTGTCAAAAACAGTAAAGTTATGTGTAGAAAGTGTTATTGTAGTAGTTGTTTGTAATAGTAGGTGTTAGTTGCAGTAGATGTTAGAAGTAGTTGTTATTAATAACACTAGGTATAAATAACAGTGGGTGTTAATAGCAGTAGGGGATAGGAGTGGTAGATGTTAGAAGCTTTTTATGTCTGTCGCAGTAGGTGTTAGTAGTGGCGGGTGTTTACAGCAGTATGTGTAGGTAGCAGTAGGTGTTTGCAGCAGTATGTAAGTAGCAGTAGATGTTAGGGGCAGTTTTAGGCCGTTTTAGTAGCAGCGATAGATATAAGTAACTGTCAGTGTTAGTAGCGGTAGATCAATAGCTGTAGTGTCAGTAGAAGTAGCAGATGTCAGCAGCAGTAGGTGTTTGTAGCACAATATGACGTTAGCAGCAGGTGTCAGTAGCAGTAGCAGATGTGAGCAGCAGTAGGTGTTAGTAACACAATACGACAGTAGCAGTAGGTGTCAGTAGCAGTAGCAAATGTCAGCAGCAGTAATATGATAGCACTGTCAAAAGAAGTAGCAGATTTCAGCAGCAGTACGTGTTTGTACCACAATATGACAGTAGCAGTAGGTGTCAGTAGCAGTAGCAAATGTCAGCAGCAGTAGGTGTTTGTAGCACAATATGACGGTAGCAGCAGGTGTCAGTAGAAGTAGAATTGTGGTTGTAGTACAATATGACAGTAGCAGCAGGTGTCAGTGGCAGTAGCAGTAGGCGTTTGTAGCTCAAAATAACAGTAACAGTAGGTGTTCGCAGCCGTAACTTAGTAACAGTAAGTATGAGTAGCAGTAGGTTGGTGTAAGTAGCAGGTGTTAGCAGCAGTGTCTGTTAGTTTCGGTATCAGGTGTCAGTAGCAGTAGGTATTAGTAGCAGTATAAATCAAAATGTTAGTAGCATTTAGTATTAATTGGGGAATAGGTAGAAGATATCAGTAGCAGTAGGTGTCAGTAGCATTAGTTGTCAGCAGGTTTTAGTAGCAGAAGAATTAAGTAGCAGTGTATGTAAAGAACAGTATTTGTTGGTTGCAGAAGTTGTTTAGTAGCAGTAAATGATATTAGCAGTACGTGTCGGTAACAGCAATGTCATTAGAAATATGTGATTGAAATTAGTGTGCACACCTTTAAACTGAAATTAAGAAATAATCAATGATGCCTTCCAGAGACCTGTCCGTTGTCATGTCGTCATGGAGAAAAATAAACATTTACTTAATTGTACTGCATGTTGTAATTACAAACACATAAACCCTGCTTTGTTTGCTTTATTAACAATTCATTTCAGTATTTCGACACACCTAGATCAATGTGAAAGATACGTTTGTAACGTTCTGCTACCGAGCTATTATATAATTTTCCTTGGGGACTGCCTGTCCTTTTGATTAGAGAAATAATATTCTAAGGCAATGATAAATATTTACACCTAAACACATTGATTAGCCAATGATTGGTTATAGAAAAGAATCACTTTAAAATGAATCAGTATATAAACATCTATGTACAAAGGTTTGTATCTGGGAGGAAATAGTGTTATAATACGTAGCTAGATTAAAAAATAATAATAATAGAGTTGTGAGATCTAGCTACAACAGTCCTACGGCCTATATACTTTGTGAAACACGGCTCCCTGAAGCCTACGCTCTATGAAGCCTGGCGCTCTGAAGACTGGCTGTCTGGAGCCTATGCTCCGTGAAGCCCGGCGCTGTAAAGACCGGCTTCCTGAGGCACGGCGCTATAAAGTCCGGCCCTGTTACCCTGCCGTCACTCTAAAGACGGCAACGTATACCCGCACTGGTATACTCTGTAAATCCCTATGGATTAAAACGAACCCTCTATACTTCCCAGAGTATATGAAGCAAGGCTTCAATACTCTAGAAGCTAGACCAGTCTTCCCTAGCTCCCCTGGACTCAGGAAGGTTGCAGTAAGCGATACAAGTCGCACAATGCTGATGTTATTCCAAACCTCTCAATGAAGCGGGGCTCCCGAGAGAAGGTATGGAAAGTATCACCGTTTAATAACTCGAAATTCCCTACACTGCACTCCTCGCTAGTCGCTAATCAAAGTTACTTAGTAGAGCCGTATCGATGTTACTCCCGTGATGGAACCAACAGTTATGTACATTTGCGGTGAAGAAACAGTTTATATAGACCCCGCTAAGCTCCGCCCACTGATTGAAATGCCCCTAGCGGATTTCCGAGTATGGCCGATTTTCTCTTTGTGTAATTGAGAATTGCGTCGCTAATTGAAAATGGCGACATTCGTAGAGAGCGAAGACGCGGATGAAGAAAATGTAGAAGATTTCTTTGAAAGAAAAGCGGAAGTTGACGAAACATTTAGTGTAAAAACATGGGCTGAAGATCTAACACTGATTGTTGAAGGGAGAAAGCTTTATGTTTCTAAAGCTATGCTAGCGGTTGTGTCGCCTGTGTTTCGGAAAATGTTCGAGGGCTAGTACCAGTCAAAGAATGAAATCACCTTGCACCAGAAAAAGTATGCAGATGTCGTTAAATTTTTTCATTGTGTTTATCCAAACCCAAAGACTCTGAGGGACATAAATGAAGATAACGTGATGTCGATCTTCCTGTTGATTTTAGAATTCGATGTAGAATTGGAGAAGGAAAAGTGTGAATCACTCCTTTCTGAAATTGTTGAAAGCCTTGACACTGTAGAGGAATTACTCCAACATTTTTTATATTCTCTGACGAGTTCTTTTTAGCTGAAACAACAGTGTTTATCTTTACTTGTCAAGGAAGAAGGAAGACGTCTCAGAGCTCAAAGAGGATGAAACATTCTGTGCTTTACCAACTGAAGTGAAAAATGAGGTACTTATAAAGATGGCAGAACAGAAAGAGTGAATGGCCAGGAAGACATCATTTCAGAGCAAAAGGAATCTATCAAGAATCATCAACTGTTCAGGCGGATTTCCTTTCATTCAAATCCAAACACGATCAACGTGTATTTGAGATGTATTCCTACTAAGGAATTCCGTGCCGTAAAAGAAACTTTATACTCTGAACCCTATCCAAACATACTCTAGCTCTCATGTTGCGGGGAGAAGATCTGATCCATCTAAGCATTTTGCCTTCTACGCCCCCTCTCATCAGCTTGACAAGGAGACCATGAGTCCAGAATTTGTCAAAGGTCAATCCATGCTGCTAAGATGACCTTCTGTTCTTGAAAGGCATCCTCAGTTTCTTGATCTAGGTAAGTTGTTTGGTATTCAGTGAGTCGAAACTGTTTAAAACCCGCTTACTGGGTTGCATGTAACTATTTTGTTTCCATGTACTACTTGAGACAATGGTTGACAATCCTCCTCTCCATGGTCTTTCCAACAGAAATGGTTAGGCTTATCGGGCGATAGCTAGCCACCTGATTTGGGCTCTTGCCTTTCTTCAGTATGGGTACCATAATAACCTCCCGTCAGATATGTGGCAACATGCCTGAGTCCCAGCTGTTGTTGTAGATGTAACAGAAGCAACACTTCATTTGTGACACCATCTTGACCCGGTGCCTTCTTTTTCAGCTGTCTAGGGGCTGTTTTGAGCTGCTGGTCTCCACACTCTCCATTTCGTTATATCCCCAGCTTTGTGAGTGGCTGTTGAAGTCACCAACAACGAGACATCTTGTTTCTTCTGTTGATTGTTTGCCTTGGGATAGTCCTCTGTCACTTGGAGAGTATATATTCACAAGTTTCAGGCTAAGATCGTTCTTTCTGAGCCTCAACAACTGGAACTCTGAGTCCTCCATGTGTGCAGTAGTCAGTTATGTTTTTCCTGACTAATATGAGGATGTCTCCTTTACTCCTTCCTATTCTGTCTCAGCGGAAACACTGGTATCTTATGACTTTAAAGGATTTGGCAGGTTGTAAATGAGTCTACTGGATGCAACATACATTGATACCTTTCTCGTGTAAAACGTGTTCCAGTTTTGTTTTCTTGTTGAAGACTCCCTCTGCGTTCCAATGCATAACCTAAAAAGGTTGATTGGCTTTGGCTTACTGTAGTCTGTGATACGAGCACCTCTTCTTTTGGCTTTCTGTAAGATTAAGGAGGGACCTCCGGTAGCTGCGGGTGGGCTCTGTCAAGGCTCAGAGCCAAGCACTGTACCTCCCTGGAGATTCTTCAAAGATACAGCACCACATCTATATAACTATCAGATCGTGTAGTCATAGCGTTGATTGCATGATGTTGTGGTTGTTAGAGAGTGCCAAATGACCCAGATTCTCTGACTTCAACTTTTTAGGTTTTCTGTCGGGTTTACCCCTCCGATAGCTCCTGGTCAAAAGACGTACTCTGAAAGCACAGGGGTTATTATCCACATGTTATTGGGCCTGGTTTGCCAAATTACTAGGGGCAGACCTCCGAGTCTCCTGCATTTCAGCTGGAGGTCACAATGTGCTCAAGTTCCGTGTGTCGCCACGTGGAGAGGCTATGTACTGGCAGGGAAGACTTACTCAATCGGCTTCTTTTTCACTTAATGCAAGGCTAGACAACGGTGAAGCTAAAAGGCATACAACACACAACACCCCACACAGGACGCATATATAGACTTAGAGATGCACGAAATATATCTTTTTAAAAGGGTCTTATTAAATGTACACTTTGCGATGTTGATCAAGTTTATTTTGGTTAAAAGTCCCTTTGAGAGTATTTCGGTCATTTTGGGACATTTGTCTACAAAAGACAGATAAACTGCTGTCACACTGCATAGCAGACATGTGACATACCATACCAATTCACATTATCCTGACAACGGGCCAGCTAGTCTTGTAACTACCTCATATGCTAAGCAACAAGTCAGGAAGCAATACCCGTACCATTTGTAACGACTTTGGTATTGTTGATAATACAAGCTGCTTAAAACACATACATTATATGCGTGTCTATGCATTTTAAAACCCATTATCTTGTATTTCAGCTGAAATTTTGTCTCAACCTTCAATTTTGGTATCCTAGAATCCAGCCAAATAAAACATTAAACTATTTTCATATCGCTCGATAGAATCGCAAATGATATTGCAGTACTTAGTGTATTTTTTTTATAAGTATGCATCGTTCTTTAAACAAGCATTGATATTAGATACCTCAAAATGGCAAAGCAGATACTATTAAGGCTAAAGGGCAGTATGTAAGGCCGAAATACATAAATAAAACCTTCTGGCAATCAAACAACGTATAATAAGGAATGCACATCATATAACGATAATTGAGAACATCATATAACGCTATATGAACATCATATATGTAACACTTTTTGAATATCGGGTAACAAAATAAACAAACCTTATATAACGATATTTGAATTTCAAATAGCGATATGTTAGCATCATATAACATGATATGTACATAATGTTACGATATCTGAACACAATGTAACGGCACAGTGGCATCATATAACAACAAGTTAATATGACGTAATGGAAAATAACGCCATATTGTATTTTTTCCATCATAGCATGTCAAACACATCTCTTTTAAATGTGTTTACCTATGTTAAGGCAGGTATGACGTTCTATATCGATCAAGCCAAATGGTTTAACAAACAGCTGGCGGTTTGAAAATAGCGAACCACAACCTGCACGATTATAATCCAGTCATAATATCGACAACGATCACCTAAGTATTTTCAGGTAAACAAAGCAAAGCTTGAAGCTTCAACCGGAATTGTTGTGGACCTAAACAAGAAATAAAGGTAATTAAAAACATTGATATACCGTGGATAACTCTTAACAAAATAAATTTCTCTCAATCTATCTCACTCGAATTTTCTCTTTCTCTGATTTTCAACCTAAGACAACAGTTTTAGTTCACTTGAATACAACATGAAATTAAAAATGCATTTTTATAGTATGGATACTGTTAATATTCCAAATATACAACTTTTAATAACATGGATTTTTGTGACTAGCCAGGGATTTTTCATTCACATATTGGGATAGTTTAAATTATGCGATTAGTATTTGTAGGCCTGTAACTTTTTAAGAAATTTAGAAAATTCATTAAACGATATGTTGAACTTTTTGCAGGTTAGCAATTTAAAGCAGCATAAAGTTCAAATCATTTGATTGTTATGATTTGAAGAAGATTAAAATGTTGTGTGCTGATGTAAGCTGAAAATGTTAAAGGTCCATTATTCTTCTAGAAGCAGTTTATATACTACAGACAGAAAAGCAAACTGGTGTTAAGAGGTGCAATCTGTATATACTCGTTGGCGACAACATTACTACGATGCATAACTAAACAAGAAAATATTAAAACAAAATGTTTTAATTGACGGCTTATATTAAATATACTGCCCCCCTCTCTTTCTCTTTTCTACTGTTTTGACCTTATAATCTTATCTGTCTATGCACAGGACCTTCATATTAAAATATGACCTCTCTTTATATTACGCCTATTTATATATAGAGAGGCAGTTTTTATTTTATAAATTTCTCTGCATGAGTCCCGGGTCTCACTATGCTTAAAAAATATGACTCCTTATTCAGTAGCATTTTCCATATATTTTATGCATCTTGTGGATGCATTGAAATTAGAACTTTGAATCCTTACAGCGAAAACATTACATCTAAGATGAAGAATGCATTGGTAAAAAAAAACACACTAGAGTGGTCGATTTTTTTAAAAACTAAGAATAAAATTTTAAAAAATCGACCTCTCCATATATTATTTAACATTATTTTTACAAAGAGAGGTCGATTTTTTAAGTTTTTTTTATTTATTTAAATGAAAATGAAGCAAATGCAAATAACAAAAGAATAATATTGGATGTACAAAACTAGTACCTAAAACAAACTATAAAAATATAAACAAGAGGGCCATGATGGCCCTGAATCGCTCACCTGAGTACCATTGCTTCAACTGATGTCAAGGTTTTTAAACAGACAAGGATTCTGATATAACTTAATCTAAAACATTTTACCCCTGACAATACTACACACCAAATACCTAAGTAATGGGCCATATGGTTTCAGAGAAGACTTGGGCGCAGGGTCATTTATCACCGTAGGGCCAAGACTTTGAAAATCTTTGTAATGAACCATTAGATGCTACTACATACCAAAAATCTTAGTTCTAGGCCTGATTGATTCATAGAAGAAGATTTTTTAAGATTTTCCTATTTAACTCTGTGTAAAACAAGTGACCCCTGGTGTGGGGTCATTTATCACCATTGGGCTATGATTTGTACAATCTTGGTAGTGGCCCATACGATGATGCTACATACCAAATATCTAAGCTCTAGGCCTTATGGATTCATAGAAGAAGATTTTTTAAGATTTTCCTATATAACTCTGTGTAAAACAAGTGACCCCTGGTGCGGGGTCATTTATCACCATAGGGCTATGATTTGTACAATCTTGGTAGTGGCCCATAAGATGATGCTTCATACCAAATATCTAAGCTCTAGGCCTTATGCATTCATGGAAGAAGATTTTTTAATATTTTCCTATATACAGTGGAAACTCCCTAAACCGGACACCCACGGGACCAGCAAAAAAGTCCGGATTAGAGAGGATTCCGGATTACGGAGGTTTTGTAAATCAGACTCAGCTGTTGTTGTGGATGATGATGTTGATGATGATATTTTTTTTTAACTTTTTCTTAATAGATCTTTATTGTCATAATTATATTTTGAACATAATACCCACTCTTTTTTTCTCTCAGATTTTTTTAATAATCACCTGCTATACTCTCATTCTTTTTCTCTCTGTTTTTTTCTTTCATTCTTAAAAACAAAATAAAGTCAACATTGTTTTTATAATTTTATAAACATAAATCTCACTTGGACATATGTATGATTACAATACATGTTTCAAGCAAAAAAACTTATGCAGCTTTATACATTATAAGCAACACTGATATGCAAAAATTCAGCTTATTCAGCTTTTTAATGGATATTAGAACTTTAAAAAAGTCACCATACTGTGGCATGAGCTTATGGCAAATTACCCATAAACCTTATACCTGACAGTCCGGACGATTATTATTTCTTCCCTTTCACTGCGTTTTTATGAAGAAACAAATGATTTTGGAAAACAGCATCCGGATTACAGAGGGTTTTTTAAGCACAAAAATGACAACCGGACCAAAACTTGCGTCCGGAGTACAGAATACGGAGGATCCGGATTAGAGAGTTATTTTCTATATGTATCAAATAAGCAAAAAAACGGGACTTATGAGATCGTCCGGAATGAGAAGGATTCCGGTTTACGGAGGGTCCGGTTTAGGGAGTTTCCACTGTAACTCTATGTAAAACAAGTGACCCCTGGTGCGGGGTCATTTATCACCATAGGGCTATGATTTGTACAATCTTGGTAGTGGCCCATAAGATGATGCTACATACCAAATGTCTAAGCTCTACGCCTTATGGATTCATAGAAGAAGATTTTTTAAGATTTTCCTATATAACTCTATGTTAAACAAGTGACCCCTGGTGCGGGGTCATTTATCACCATAGGGCTATGATTTGTACAATCTTGGTAGTGGCCCATAAGATGATGCTACATACCAAATATCTAAGCTCTAGGCCTTATGGATTCATAGAAGAAGATTTTTTAAGATTTTCCTATATAACTCTATGTTAAACAAGTGACCCCTGGTGCGGGGTCATTTATCACCATAGGGCTATGATTTGTACAATCTTGGTAGTGGCCCATAAGATGATGCTACATACCAAAAATCAAAAGGGGCCGGGGCCAATTTTGACCCCAGGGTCATAATTTGTACAATCCTGGTAGAGAGTCATAAGATGATGCTACATACCAAAAATCAAAAGGCTAGGCCTTGTGGTTTCAGAGAAGAAGATTTTTTAAATTTTCATTTTTAAAATCTATTTTTAGCTCCTGTGACCTAATTATGCGATGGACCAGAACCATTTATACAACTTTAGTAGAGCTTCATCCAAGGAACATTCCTGCAAAATATTTTTCAAATTGGCCAAGCCGTTTAGGAGGAGATGTTGTTTGAAGCAATTGTTGACGCCGGACGCACGGACGCACGCACGGACGCACGCACGGACGACGGACGACGGACGCCGGACAAAAGGCGATCAGAAAAGCTCACCTTGAGCACGTTGTGCTCATGTGAGCTAAAAAGGGCCCCAGCTGTTATAGAATTCATGAGCCCATGATGGGAAAAAAGTACTGATCGACGCTCTTACCGATTGCGCTAATACCACAAGCGTGAAACGAAGGTGCAAATAAGACTATTTATAGGTAATTACTGTATCAAAACAGCAGCACTACACAGACAATTTTACTGTATTAACTACACCAAGCGTTCTTTTTATCACGGTTACATATTTACAAGATTAGATAACTGCTTTTCTACAACATAGAGGAGGAGAAAGAAGAAAAATGTGAGGAAAAATTGTTGTCTTTTATTGAGGACAAGCTCCGTGTCGAAGAAGCCAGAAGTAACATCAAATTATACAGGGGACATCGAGTTGCGAGGTTTACCCAAGGGAAAATACGACCTATTGTGGCTAAGTTTGCTTTTTATCCAGACAGAGAAAAAGTGAGAAGGTCTGTCAAAAACTTGAAGAGCGCTAAATATGGAGTGAGCGAGCAATTTCCGAAGTAGATCATGGACAAAACATCATACCCGTTATGAGAGATCCACGTGCGCAAGGGAAGGACGCGTTCTTAAAGATTGACATGTTGTACATTGACAAGGTGCTCTACAGAGAAGACAGGAAGACGACAGTGAGAGTGCGGTACGGTGTTTATAATGGAAGATTGAAGGACTTACAGAAGACGTAATTTTCTAGATTTTATTAATCATACTTTGATATGTTTTTCTGAAACATGGTCAAACAAAACCTCGAAACTTGATTTAAAAAAATATAGTATTCTTTGTCACTCATATAGATGTATTCAAAACAGACGGGCGTAGCGTGCCAGTGGTGGATTAATAGTATATATGAAAAACCAATACAGAAACGGTATTAAAGTAGTGCAAAATAATATAGATTGTCTTATATGGCTTAAGTTAGACAAACAGTTTTTCCAACTGGAGACCTTTACATACATAGCTCCTGAAAACTCACTTGTTCACGATGTATATGATTTTGATATACATGTATTTAGAAAGATTGAGGAAAGCGTAAGCTTATACAAACAATACGGTAAAGTATTCGTTGCGGGGGACATGAACGCGAGAATTGGTCGTAAAACAAGATTATATTGATGATGATCGAAGTATTGACCTTGATGACGATTCTCGTGCTGATGAACCCCTACAGTGAACATCACGTGATTTCACTTCAAATCGTTTCGGCGAATGTCTGCTTGACACTTGCAAGGCTACAAACATCAGGGTAGTAAATGGTCGACTGCACAACGAAAAGAAATATAGGTAAACTGTCATGTTTTACTCACAACTAAGAAGGTGCTGTTGATTACATTAACATCTGTTAATATTTTTTTAAACGTTACTGATTTTGATATACTCGATTTTAATTTTAATGAAAACACATTTTATTCTTGGAAATCAAGATTAAAGGATTGTTTTATTGAAGATGTCAATCGG